>CM023625.1:3532137-3587137 GCA_013358685.1 Antennarius maculatus | reverse complement strand
TCTTCTTGTTTCCCTTCAGGGGTCGCCACAGCGAATCAGTTGCCTCCATCTAACCCTGTCTTCTGCATCCTCTTCTCTCACACCAACTACTTCATGTCCTCTTTCACTACATCCATAAACCTCCTCTTTGGTCTTCCTGTAGGCCTCCTGCCTGGCAGTTCAAAACTCAGCATCCTTCTACCAATATATTCACTATCTCTCCTCTGGACATGTCCAAACCATCTCAGTCTGGCCTCTCTGACTTTATCTCCAAAACCTCTCACATGTGCTGTCCCTCTGATGTACTCATTCCTGATCCTATCCTTCCTGGTCACTCCCAGAGAGAACCTCAGCATCTTCACCTCTTCGTCCCTTGTGTTATTTCATTTAAACCCAATAAAGATGCCCTCACTATAGGTAGATAAATTGTGTTGATCTAGAAGTGTTCTACTTTCATTATCCACTAATATGTTAATTTAACTTTATATTAAATTAAAAAACAGAGAATAATGTTAGTAAAAATGTTGATGTTATTTGCATATAATGTATTTCAAAGAGTCCTAACCCGAGTTTATCAAAAAAACCTGTAAATCTTGAAACATCACCAGTTGGTAGCAGCCATAGCTCTTTAGTATTTTGTCTAATCTAATATTTTATTTTATAATTTCAAATTTTATCGTGAAATTCTCAATAATTTTAACTCTTTGGATTTCAGAAACTAATCAGATTACATCTTCAATGTCTGCACATTTTTCACAAGCAAACAGTTTTCTTTTGAGGGTGAAAGGCCCAAAAGTTTGATAGTCTGTGTTTTATCTATTTTGAAGTAGAATATTCACTAATGTGGCTTTCCGTGTCACGCTTTCACTTGTTTACAGTTGTTTCAATAAGTGGCCCGCCGCTTCACCGCTGGCCTCACATATGAATAAACACCATCATGTTGTTACCATCAAGCCTCAGAAAGGGGAAGCAACTTCTGTCAACCTCAACATTTCCACAGACATCATCATAGCAGCGCTGGAAAACACGGAGCGTTTGTAAAAACAACGTCCACAATCGTTTTAAAGGCTTTGTGTCTTGGGAGGCTCCTCCCCTCCAGACCACATCCCCACCAGCCCTCCCCAGCGCAGCCACGACAGTTGGGATTGTCTAATTAGAGGGTTGCCACGGGAACGGAATGGCAGCTTAGCCAAGGGGTGTAATGACAGGGTGAGGGAGGAGGGCAGGGTCAGATTATAGGCTCGGGAGTACGTGGAGTTGAGCTGTATAAAGAAAAGATGGAGAAGAAGTGGGGGAGAGTTTGTGAAAAAGAAATGTGCAGATGAAAGACGTGAGGAGCTGAAGCAGAGAGTAAAACTCTGTAACGGAGGTGAAATGATGCCAAACTGAAGACGTTAATGAATGAAAGAGGAGGAGTGTACGTTAGAGACGACTGTCTGCAGCTCATTGGAGTCCTCATCCCATGCTCAGACCTCTCTACCTGTGTGTGTGCGTGTGCGTCACAAAAGGTGTCCAACATCCCACACTGGGACAACTCAGCCTGTGGTTTCCATGCCATCAAACAGGAAGTGGTGCAAACATTTTCATTCAGCTGAGCTTAGTTCCCCTGGCTGTTCTCTCTTTCGTCCTGTGTGGCCGCTCCAGTCCTTTAAGGACAAACGTCCAGTTGGACCACAGATTAAAGTGGACAAAAGGTGTTCAGGAGCTGGACCAGCTCAGAGTGTTTCAGACTTCTACCGTGTTATATGAACAGTGAACTGTGTTGTCAGATGAGTTTACACTCTGCAAAAACCACGGCCCTAAACTACAGACTCTGTTAGTCCCACATTCACACAGGAATTATAACACACTCTTTAGTCTCCCTAGGTTTAAGCATCAGCTCCATTTGACATGTCTACTCTGAGCTGGAGGTTTAGAGACCTATAAACCATATTGTTTGGCCTTTACTGGTATACATTTGGCATTCCTTGCAAGTCCAAAATGAGTCACTGGTATTTCAAATAGAGGTGATTCACTCATTCCTCAGTTGGATTCTGCAACAGGCCTCTCTGGCATTGTTTGAACCGGCTAATGCTGTTGCCAAAATTGTCCTGACACACACTTTCTGCTGCACCAACAGCAGGAGAAAAATGCTTCAGTGGATGTTTGCACCGTTCTGTTGCTAATCTTTCACTGTGCAGCTCCTACTTTCTTTGGAAGTAACTGTTTTGAAGTGAAAGCCATCATGTTTTCCAGTTTAACTTTACGTACGTGCTGTTCACAGACAGTGTGGCTAGTTGGAAAAATAACTTAAACCACGAATGAAAATTTGGAGAGTTTCTGAAAACCGATATGCTACCACCCACTTCGATTTTTTGGCACAGTTCAGATGAGGTATGTTGTCTGAAAACAGTCCACTGCCAGACGAACAGCTATGTGACTCTATTTACACACAGTGCTGCACAAATCTAGCTTTTTTGTCAACTTTAATGTGCTGCATTGTCATATCAATCATGTCGACATCGTGATGTGTAACTAGCATAATACTGAGCAATGTCAATTTCATTTTTTCCAGCTAACCGCATTTTATTGTGTGACGTCAGACAGACAATCAATGTAAATCTTTTTAGTTTCATCTAGATATAATTTCCAAACTTTCACAGCCGCATGAAAACCATTTGAACAAGAATATCTGCTTTATTTTGACTACATATGGGTGGTGGAGTCATGTCTCCACCAGTCTCTGTTGCTATACTCTGATCCATGTGTTTTCAACGCCTCCAAAATATATATTTGAAATAACCATAATCCGGATTGGGATGTGCATGTGGAGATCATTTGCAGGTTAGAGGTGGGACATCACGAGTTTTCCCTGCATGGGGATTTTTTTACATTTTATTATCATTCTTATTATGATACTGGGCAATTTTAAATAAAGGTATAACCTCACAATTCTCACACTATTGTGTGCAGGGAGTGAAAATAAAGAGATTGAGAGTCCATGTTTGAAAATGAAATTTAAGTGAAAAAACATGGGTAGCCAAAAACATCCATCAACACCTGCTGCTGGAAGAGACTAAAGAAAATCATCACAATTCGTCATATGGACACTTTGAATGAAGAATTTTGTTGTAGATTTTTCAGTTTTGGGGGTGGGTGGGCACTGACCAATAACATTGTTGCTCATGCCATTTCCACACCAAACTTTAACAAGGTGACTAATGTGACTAATGCCTTCTCTTTCCTGTTATCCCTGTTTGTAGGTACCAGTATTACCTGCAGGTGAAGAAGGAGGTGCTGGATGGACGTCTCCACTGTGCAGTAGAGCAGGGGATCAGACTAGCTGGTCTAGCAGTACAAGGTGAGACCTGGACCCACGTGCATTCCTTGTGAATCGTCTGCTGGAGGGAGACAGTGAGCACAAACTCACGCTTTCTCAGGTCGTCTTGACTTCGCTACCTAATATGGCTGCATACCAGGGGAAGAGAGCGGTCCACTTGAGTTCCTGTGGTATCAGTCTTGACACACGCATACACAAACAACCTCGCTCCATCTCCTCGGTTTGGTTCCTGGGGGCTGTCTATGTCCCGGGGGAATGTAAACAGACAGTTAGCTTATCGCCGGCTCCAAGGTTAGCATTAGCAGCTTTAGGAAAAGCCTTATCTTCAGGGAGACGAGGGACCTGTGCTACACTTCCTTTCGTCCAACAGACCGACGAACAGAGGTGGAAGGGAGCTCGTAGGTCCAGGCCATATGCGAAAGTATTAGTGCTCAAGATATTTTTGTTTGTGACACAAAATCTTGAGTTGGTAGAAAGAACACACAACAAATAAGAGGGAAGCTAATTAGTTTACAAGTTTATCTATTTGTGTGATCAATAATCTCATAGCTTCTTGTTACTTAAAAGCCTATTGGCAGAAAGATGAACTACTTTTTCCTCCCCAGAACGTCATCTGAGTTTCTTTCCTAGAATTTTTGTATCACTCCAAAGAGCTTTTTTTTTTTCCCTTCTTTTTTTAGTGTGGTGAAGTTTTTTTAACTTCAATAGTCAACGCATAAATTAGAACAAGGCTGATGTGTTGCCTTATTTTTTGATGGTAGGAATCTGATGTTTTCTATAAGCTGATGGAAAAAACACTATTAATTGTCATTGTGCATACTAATTATCCTGAATCAATATCTTCCTCTACCAGCATCTTTAGCAGATTCACTTTATCTTATGAACTGTCATAGTTAAATCATCACAAAGCGCCAGGTCATGCCATCTGCAGATCTTATGTTCACATGCCTGATATTATCATTATAAAAGATTATACATGTATGTTTTTTTATGTTTTTTTAGCCGACTTTGGAGACTTCACTCAGTTCATGTCTCAGGACTTTCTCAGGGAGTACGTGCTCTTCCCAGTGGTGAGTCCTCAAACCTGCACCATTCAGTATGTGTGTGTGTGTGTGTGTGTGTGTTTGTCTTTATGTGGCCCGAAGGCACACATTCCCATGTCACCTGTGTGCCTCCCCCTCTGCATTCCTGATTGACAGACAGAAAACAGAAAAAGAACAAACAGAAAGCATGGACTGAGATAACGATCCTGTGGATTCCAAACTGCATAAATGAATTGTGTTTCTTTCTTAGAACTGGCCAAGTGGAGATGAGGTGTTGGAGGAGTGGACCAAGAAAGTTGCTGAGGAGCACAAGAGTCACTGGTACTCTCAGCTTTTTATGCTTTTTAATAAATGTCCATACACGTGAAAAGCACAACTAGAAACAGGATGCAGACAATGATTCACCCTTTAACTGTTACTCTATCTGCCTGTGCTTTCCAGTCGAATGCAGACCGCTGAAGCAGAACTCATGTACATCAAGGAGGTGGAGAAACTGGATGGATTTGGTCAGGAGAGCTTTCCTGCTAAGGTAGACGATTACAAATCCCTGTCAGCCTCCAACATGCCGACACAAGACTTGACAGAGTAGCTACTTTCCTTGATTATGAGAATACTTATGTTGTTTTCATGCCACAGGACAACTACACCAATGATATTTTCATCGGTGTGTCTTTCATTGGCGTGTTTGTCAAACACAGAAATGGCAGATCCATCATGCTTCACAAGTAAGTCTCTCTGTTTATCTTATTTTGTCCTGACAGATTTTTAAGGCATTTGTGATCATGAGATAGTTGAGATCACAGTAATGAACTAATATGGATGAAAAACATTGATTTTTACATTAAATTCAGTACTTGCTTGCGTGTTTTTGTGTGTGTCTCCACATTTGATAGGTGGAAGGACATTGGCACCATCGCGCACAATAAATCAGCCATCACAGTGGAGATAACAAGCAGAGACGACACCATCATTTTTCACTTGGTGAGTGTTTTGTCTGCAAGTGATCTCAGCGCAAGGTTTCTAGTGGGAAGTTCCACAAAAAATGAATAAACACATTCCCAGATATCCTAGCACAGACAAACAATGGGACGAATTTAGTCTTCATTTTGTGAAACCTTGTTTTTCACTTTGTATTTCCGTCTGCAGGAGGATATGGAAATGGCAAAATACATTGCCCGACTTTTCACGGCCAGACACAAATTCTACAAACAGAACAAGATCTGTGCAGAGTGAGTCTCGAGGCCACTGGAAGGGCCAAACTGAAGGCCGTTAAATAAGAAAGAGCTCAATGCTCAGTATTTTCTGTCATTATCAATAAACCTACCCAGTGATTTGAAGGTTATATTAAAACAAATATTTTGAGCATCTATTTTGTGATTTGATGTAATTAATGAATTGGCTTTGTTTCCGTCTAGGCCCACTCACTCTCCAGCTCCTATCAGACGGAGACCCACCTGGACCCACCGCATATCTCTGGTAATGTCAGCGCTGTCTTACCGCTGTATGATTGGTTGTGGCTCTCTGCTTATGTTCTGTTTACTTGTTGTCCTGTTTGTTGTTGCTTCTGGTCTTTATAAACCAAACAGAAAGGAAGCAAACAGAGAGAGAATCTGACAGGGGAAGACAGAAACAGCTGTGGCTAAAGATTTGACCCTGTTCTTAATTGTGGACGGAGTCTCTGTTTTTAATGGAGTTGTGGTGGGTGTTGTTGGAAAGTTTGGAAGGGTGTTGCTTGGTTTGATTTCCGGTGCGACAATGAGGGCAGTGATTTGTGTGTCTCCCTCCCAGCTGGCCAGACAATGGCTGGGCTAAATTTGTCACAATAGCTGTTCACCGGGTCCACTGGAGTGCTTTAAGACGTTGGGCTGCAGAACCGCAGGCATTGGCTTTTGACAGTTCAGCAGGAACAAGAGTCGCTCTGAGGCGGCTCCAGTCACCTGTTTTTCAAACAGAAATTCAAACAGAAGGAAAGTGAAAGGATTGTTTTAACATGTAAAGCAAAAAAAACAACAACCTGATGAGCAACACAATAAATGAATAATGATAACCAAGTATTAGAATTTGTCACAACATGATGATATACTTACCCTAAGTCAGTGATTTTCCAGTGCAGTTTCAGTTGTGGGAACATGATAGTACTAACAAAATGAGAATGGGGTTTGACATTTTCAAGCATTCAGAAACTTTCGTTTTTGGTTGGGGTTGCAGTGCTTTAAATCTCTGATTGGTCGCTGACTTGCATGAACAATTTGTTTCAAAAATGTGCAGCTGCAAACCAGCTTTATTTTTTTTAAAATTGTGTTTTGAAACGTTGACATGGAGTCACATGAGAAAGCTTATGACACTGGACTTAGTCCAGGCCTTATTAGTCACTAATCATAGGGAAAACAATTTAAAACACTGCTGTCACATTTTGCATATATCAGCGGACTCTTTTGTCTACCGACAGGTTTTCAGACCACAGTGGAAAGACAGAGAACAGTGGAATGAAGGAACCTTTAGATCACTGAAAAGTTTTTCCGGGGATTAAATATTTTGGGTGGAAAAGTGTCTGTAATGGAAATGATTGCATCTTCTTAACTGTGCTGCCTGCTATGTGTTGCTTCCTTTAGCCGCGGCCCCAGTCCTGCAACTTCCAGTCAATGCATTCCCAGTATGTAGAGCACTATCAGGACACACAGAGCTCTCAAGGTAAAAACAGAGACACACACACAGATAAACATGTTGAAGTTTCAACCCCCTTGATCACTGCTTTGACTGCAGTGTTTTATGTGTTATCCTTCCTGATAATAACTCTAACATCTGAATGGAGCTAATTGTGTCTTTTCCATCAGGCGTGTGACTCACAGCCCATTTCTCTTTTAACAATCTCCCAGCCAATTAGGGCCCATCATTCAGTGTGCCAAGCAGTGACTTCATCTGTGCTTCGTTCTTACTTTGACTTATTCACACACCCAGTCAGCCTGAAATGCATAAAAGTTCACTCGGGTCGGCTTGATAGTAAAACTGAGTGAGTGGAAAAACATCCTGGGTTCTCTATGGTGCGTGGGCGAAGAGCGGCTGCAGATATTCCTCTGTGGATGGAGATTGTGTTGCCTTCTGAGAGGCTCGAAATTTTATGTGAGAAATTAGCTTGTCTCCTTAATAAAAAAGAATAACATGCATTCCACTGTCTCCAAGATTATGGTGGGAAAATATTCCAAATCTCTCTGGAACCAAGATAGTACTAGTTCCACTGGTTGCTGCTGCTTTGCAGACATAAACATTTATTTTTTTCTGTGCAGGATATGTCTTCAGGATGTCTCCTTTTGTATAATAGAAAAAAAAAAGGAAATGTTTTTTTTTCAATCCTGACATGTTTTTCTCCCACATTATTTCATTTATTTTGTATAGATTTGTAGTGGAGTTGCATTATATTTGGTTCTGCTCGTTCCATATCGTAGAATAGTGAAGCATACTCGAAATTATCAGAATGCTTGGTAGAGATGTGTAACTCTAAATCTAAATCTATGAAAAGTCTCCTAACTTTTCCCCCTCTCGATCTTTAGACAGCATCTTCCATGAGGATCCATACTACAAGTCAGAGACTAGTCTGGACCGCTGCCTCTCCGACTTTCCTTTCCGAAATGGTAAAGTGCCCAATGGAAGCATGTACAGCAGCCCCAGTCTGAGCTCCCTCAATCACTCCCAGACGTTCATCCCGCCTTCGCCCATGTCCTCCAACCTCAGCATACCTGGCAGTGAGCTCATGCGCCCCGACTACATCCCCAGTCACCGCCACAGTGCCATCATCGCTCCGTCCTACCGGCCCACCCCTGAATACGATGCTGTCATGCGACAGAAGCGGCGCATGCTCCCTACTCACCACGACCTCCACAGCCAATCATTGCGCAGTCTGAACATCAGTAATGCATGTGCTTACAGGCAGCCTGAGGCTCTGGTGTACAGCCAGCCTGAGATGAGGGAGAGAGGCCCTTACGGCCTCGGGCCCAGCCCAGGACAGTACACACCACAGGTAGGGGTGGATACTGAGGTTTTGATTTGTACTACTCACTCTTTCCTGCTTTTCACACTCTTTTCTTGTCAACGTTCACATTGCAGATCAGTTACAGCAAGCCTGTATCTCATGGCCCTCATCAGGGAGGACCCGTAAGCAGCCAGGGCCCCTGCCATTCCCCATGTGTTAATGGAAGTGGAGGTAGTGGTGGCGTTGGAGGAGCAGGGAGCTCCATCTCTCACACTGTTAGCACACCAGAATTGGCGAATACTAAGCAACAGGGGACAAATGCAGGATGCTACGCAGCTACGGCTAACATGTTGAGAAACCACATGTTGCGCCCTCCTCCACCTTATCCTTCTAGTTCCTTCCGCCCAGCCACCAGCACCCCGGATCTGGCCAGCCACCGACAGCGCTGCATCGGGGGCAGCAGTCCAGAGCTGGTGACGCGCATGGTGCAGCTATCCGTCAAGACCTTCCAGCCGGACAGCTCAGCTGTGGTGCACCAGTCGCTGCAGGAAGTCAGCGAGCCGTTGACTGCAGCAGCCAAGCATCGCTCTACTCTGGGCAAGAGACACAGCATGGAAGTGATCAGCAGCATGAGAGGAGGTGGAGGAGGAGTGATGGAGGGTCTGGTGATGAAGGGCATGAATGCTCCACTTCTTCGGAGGAACACTCTCAGAGAGCATGTGATGCCTCCTCAGCCTCAGACCATTACTCAACCCCAGCACCAAACCCCTCAACCCCAACCCCAGCATCAAACCCCTCCGCCACAGCCCCAGCCCCAGCCCCAGCACCAAACCCCTCAACCCCAACCCCAGCCTCCACCTCAACAGCCACAGGATTTGCCATTGCAGAAACCTGCCCAGAAAGCCCCTGAGGCTGCCGTAGTGCCACCAGGGCCAGTGGCCTACCAGCATCAAAAGACTCTTTCCAATGCTACGATGCTCATACACAGTAGTGAGAGTGAAGAGGATGAAGAGGAGGAAGAGAGACCTGAGCTGGATGTTCAAATCCCAGGCCTCAATGAGGACATCAGCATCAGTGCGCAACTCCTGGCTGCTCTGGCCAAGCTACCCAACAAGCCCCCTCCAGAGTATCCTGGTCCTCCTAGACCCCCCAGCAATGCTCAGATCCGTTCCCACACCCGCAATCATAACCAAACTCACCACCACAACCATAACCCAGTACCACAGAACAACCAGGGACCGGTGGATCCCATCCAAGACCAGAGCAGACCACTCAAAGCTGTGCAAAGCTCTAGTGGGTGTGCAGGCGGTGGGGGTGGAGGTGGTGGTGGGGCACAGGCCCGAGGGGACCAGAGTGCAGTGAATGGAGGAGTTTTAGGTCCATCCATTTCAGAACCGGACCTGACCATCGTTAAAGAGAGGGTGAGGAAGGAGCCGGTCAAAGAGAGGCCCGTGTCCGAGATGTTTTCCTTAGAGGACAGCATAGTGGAGAGGGAAATCGCTCAAAGGGTAAGACCCTCACACAGGCCACACCATAACGCATCACGATGCACGTCTGCTCACCTTCACATTTGTTGTAGTTTGTCTCTCACTATGACTGAAAGTGAAGAAGGCCTGAGTACTGAAATGTCCCCAGAATAAGAAGCAATAAGGACAATTTTTTTTTTTTTTTCACAAATTCTTGAGAAAAAGCAAGTGACAATGAGTGCTTTCTTGAATAAAAAACAATCAAAAGTTAATGAAGAAAAAGACAGATGTTAACTTCCCCACACAACTAAAAGTTGTGTGGGAAAGGTTCTGTCAATTTGGTGCAGTGGCCACAGGAGAATACAGTATATGAATTAAAGGCAAAGAAAACTGTTGAATAAAAAAAAAACAACTGTATTACATCTTTATTTTCTTCTAAAACTAATTTTTTAAATGACTACCAGGCTTTAACATTTTGATAAAACTGATATACAATTTTACTCTTGTTTTTCTTTTTACTTAAAAAGTTATAACATCATTCTTGATAAAATCATAAATTTACAGTTTTTTGGTTTTTATATTGTACTATTGCTAAACCTCAATCCTTGCGTACCCTTCTACTGTATATTCTGTTATTACTTTTGGGATGCATAAACATCATATTGGAATGCATACATTTTTTTGAAGTGCATCCCAGGGATGCACTACTTTCTTTAGGTAAAATGAAATCTGTATCCAAACGGTTAATGTGATTCTTTTTTACATGTAAAGATTTACCGTATTGCTTTCGTCTGTATTATTAGCCTAGCAATTTGCACATATACTTTCTTTTGGAACCTCGCTGTTAATTTTTGATTGTCAAGGAACATTATTTACATTATTTATTTAAGAAAAATTTTTTTACAGGCGCTGCCTGTACCAAAAAGCCATGGGAAGCAACTGGATGGGCCAACAGTTAATTACAGAAATAATGTGTGACCTGCAACCAGTCAAAACAGTGAGACATGTGACTGAAAGCTTCACGGGCAAGTTGAGACGCTGCTCGTTCTGTTTGTAATCAGGAAAACAGGGCCAGTGAGAAATGCTCGTGAAGATTTCAAGCATATGTGGTCCTGGGAATATTTTCAGTGAGTGACTGCTCTGTGGAAATCTGATTCACGGGTGATCAGCATGGCCTAATTTGACTTTAGGAAACTTGGATGGTTAAGACCCTCTACCAGTCAATGCAGTCAAATGTGTGGGATGGCACTTTCTCATACTGGACAAACAGTAGGTTGTAGTCTGTCAGAAAGTAGGACAAAGTGATAAAATCTATGAAATAACCTAAATGAAGTATTAGACTCGGGCTTCATGTGTCTTTGTGACGCATTAGGTGATGGTATCTGCCCAAGATTTAAATCAATGTCATGACTGGAAACTTTAAGGCGCCATGTTGTCTAGTTGTGGACAAGAACCCACCAGTAGCTGTTTGGTAGCTTTTTCAATAGCTCCAAAATACTTTAATCTGGGGTTCAGCACCTTGAGAGGGTAGGCTCTGAGTGACCCCAGGCTAAAACCCCAAGAAATCTCTCAGATTATTCTTGTTGTAGTGTGGGTCAGCTCCCCACTAAGACACAAACATTTGACGCTGCTCCTGGGTCCTTGTAAGGATTCATCACAGAGGGAACTGGTGTGATTGGCGGTGATGTGAGTACAGTATATGAAATCACAAAGTGTCTTAGTGTTACTTCAATCCTATCATTCATATCTTACATAGGGGGCCCCCTACTGACCCCCAAGCTGTTGTTTTCGTTATCCCTCTTCCACGAGGAATGAAAGAGGTGGAGAGGTGAAGGGTGGAGCTGTCTTGGAGGTTTAATAGCATCAGAGATTAGGAGAGGTAATCCTCGGAGGGAGGGGAGACCGTTCAATGTGGTTTGGAGATTGACTTGTTGGTAGAGTGGAAAAAAGACGTGGTGACAGAGGGAGCTGTGTTCTGTGAGACAAAAAGAGGCCAGAAAGGTAGGTGGAAATAAAGAAAGGACTGTAAGAAGGAAAACTGTGATTCTGGACAAAACAAAGTTGAAAACATCAAAATAAATGCCAGACTGAAGTGAGATGGATAAGACGCTGGAAGTCTACTTTAATAGGCTTTGTGTGCCGTCCCTGCTAGTTCACACCTTTGGACTGAACACAAGGCGATTGGTACAGTTGGGGTTGCCCTACAAACACGACACACACCCACGTTCACGTTGAGCTTCTCCCGCCCACTGCTATTTACATATTTGTATGGGATCACTGTTTTGAGGCCAGTGCAGGTCAGCCGGTCCTGCAATGCTGCCGGTAGCTGTTACCATGACACCAGGTTTCTCTTCTCTCTTGAAGACGCTGGAAAGACAGAAGATGTCGGTGGACTCCATGAAGAGGCCGCTGATGATGGCCGCCCTGAACGGCCTCTACGTGGCCCGAATGCCTGTCCCTGAGAACCCTGCTGAGGAAGACGCCAAGGCTACCCCAGATGAACGGGTGAGATGTTCTCCCTCACTGTGACACGCTTTTAATGAGCAATCAGGAAGTACTTTGGAAAGATCTGGCAAATGTTGTTTTGCACTTGTAATGAGACATGTGTTGACGTAAGTAAACAAAAAGAAGGTACGATGGTTGAAAGCCATGTCTAACTTTATAATACAGTGTGGATGAAAGAAATATACAATTTCTTTATTGCTACCTCAATAGAGTAGATTCAGATCTTTCCAAATTTATTAAAATCCAAAAATTATAGATCTCCAATCATAAATTTTGGAAAGATGTTGTAAAGCAGATATAAAACAAACTTATTTTTATTTATAAGTGCTCAAAAGTAAACAAGCAAACCATTTCAAGCTACAAATAAAATCATGCTACTGTACAGATGTCCATTTGATAGTCTGGATTTAGAGATTTAAAGAACATCATACTTTAACTTTACAGTCGTACAATCTTGACAGCTCGTTGTAAATATATTTCTATATTTGCTTGTTTCTTTCACCTGTGTTCTGTTTTTATACTTTATGTTTGCACTTGAGTCCCCTTTTTTCTTCGAGAGTTGTCTAAAAGTCTGAAAAAATTTGTTGTTCACTTGTGTATGATAATAAAGGCATTCTATTCTTAATTCTATTTAATATCGATCAGACAGACTCTTCGCTCACCTGGTTAAAGGAAGCTTGTGTGCAAGCTGTTGCTTGTAATTCACAAATGTTGTGGGTCCCATGTGAGCGTTGAGGTGTGAAACCGAGTCTTTGTCCTGACTGTTGCTAAGCTAAAAGGGGGCAAACCCCAAGTGGGCTGTGGAACGCGTGGCGTGGTGGCGCTTATCGCCTCTGGGCCTGATGGTATGTTAAGAATGTGACCCGACAGAGACGGAGCGACTCACACAGAGAGAGAGAGAGAGAGAGATGCTGCCCTCTCAAACCATTGGCCTAGTAAACAAACCCTCACTAGGATGAATAGGGCTCCTTCAGATGCTGATGTACAACACATACTTGGAGTTCTTAGATATAGACGTCGGTGTCAGATGTGAGTGATTATAGGAGTTAAGATATGTGGATGGATGTGACAACAGGGCTTCTGGTGTGAATAGTCTCTTAGTTATATAAACGAATAAAAGCCTTTTGAGGGAATGAAAGTGAAAACTCTGAATGATGTGTTGCTTGGAATGACCACCCCCTCTCTCCCCCTCCTTCTCCTTTCTTTTTCTCTCTCTTAAGTGTAAGACCTTGGAGCTGAAGCTGGAAGAGGAGCGAGTCTTCACTGAGTATGAACAGGTTCCCAAGAAGAGGACAGACTGTGTTCTCACCACAGCAACTCTGCCTGAAAACACGGAGCGCAACCGTTTCCGTGACGTCGTCCCGTACGAAGAGAATCGGCTGGAGCTTGTACCAAACAAGGAGAACAACACGGGCTACATCAACGCCTCACATATCAAGGTGGGTTCCAGGGCTTAAAGGTGAAATACTGTAAAATCCCAGAAAAGGGAGGAAGTCCTTGTGCTCATGAAAGCTGAACACATCACAACATATTAAAATAGAGCAAGTAAACTGAATGTCATGTTTGTTGGTAACAAACAGAAACTCACTCAATAATCATTCTGGATTCTACAGTGTTATAGAAAGACACTTTAAAGGACCTGCGTCTGAAGATTTGTCTTAGTCATAGATATTTAAACTACAGTAGATATCAATAAATAGTGAAGAAATAAAAATTTAAAACATTTCTGAATCGAACAAATAGTGTATTTTATGATCTGTGTTCACTATTTGTTAACGAAGTATGCATTAGGTTTGAATGGATTCCACTATAAAACTAATACACATCACTTTTTAACTACATTCAGGGGAAGCTGTAAGTTTCAATGCTGTTGAAATATTAAACACTGATGATTGAGGTAAACATGTAGTGTTTTCCGGATCCCATAGCAATAATACTCAAGACAACAGTACAATGTGATGGAAAGAGTCAAGTCTCAGACAGTGGATGAAGAGTTTTAAAAATATGTGGAAATGAGCCACTTATCTGTCGTGAGTTATCACAGGTTTTCTGTCTGCTCTGTGCAAATGATATGTTTTTATCTGCTGGAATTGTTTTTCTCATCAGTGGGAAGAGTAATTTATTAATTTTGATTAATTTATTTCAGTCCATTATACCAGTACGTAAATAACAACCATCCCAGTCATTACTGAACATACTGACTTGAATCAGATCAAATTCTCCTTCATCTTTAAGTTTAAATGAAAAATAACGATGCTGACTGATGAAACAGCATTTTCACAGCGTGTTTTTAGATTCACATTTATGTGCTTGGCTTTGACTAACAGTCACTGATTCAGCCCTTGAGGATTACGGCCTCTTAGTGCTTTGCCCACATCACACCTCATAAATTAAACCCAGGGACATACACCTGATAGGTTCGGCTCCTGGCTAGACTTTGTTGTTGTCATCTCCGGAGCCGCAAATGTGTCAGAGGAAAGGATAAAGGGCAGTTCTTCAAAGCTGTTTAGGCCTTTAGGTTCACAGAGCTCCTAGAATTCCCCAAGAATGTGGTCAAAACTCCAAACCCTCTTAAGTCAGCCCTGAGCTGCTCTCACTCGTTCCTCCAATCACGCATACTTGCGAATAGTGTTTGTGCCATGAGTTTGCATTTTGGGAGGATGCCTAATTGCAGTCCAGCGTGCAAGTGTGATCACCAAAGCAGCAATGAGTCGCTGCTTATCACGGCGTAACCCTCTTACACCCAGTCAGTTAAGGCAGCCACGGCGAAGCACAAGACCATGTTTATTTCCCATCCATAGCTTAATGCAGCGTTCAACAGTCACAAGGTGGTCCCAGGCATTAGCTGGACCCTGCTCATTCTGCAATGCTCCTCTGAAGTCTAGGTGGCTGGAGTGTGTGGAGCTGTGTGGTTTTTAGTGACAATGAAAAAACAGAATAGAGAACTTTAAACTGTGTTTAAAGTATTGATACTGCCCCCTAGTGGTAAATGAATGTACGTTTAACGTGTAGCTAATTCGGCCTTTACATTTATCCATGAGTCTGTCTCCAGGAAGACTTTTTAATTGTAACATTTGTATATTAATGAGCTCATTTGCGTGTTTGAAGACGGTTCTGTTGTGTAGCATCTGTAAGCCTCACATGTCTGAGCTATGTGTGTGTGTGTGTGTGTGTGTGTGTGTGTGTGTGTGTGTGTGTGTGTGTGTGTGTGTCTGTGGTTTCCCAGGTGATAATCAGAGGGGAGGAGTGGCACTACATCGCCACCCAAGGCCCACTAGCCAACACCTGTGCAGACTTCTGGCAGATGGTTTGGGAACAAGGGGTCAATGTAATCGCCATGGTTACTGCCGAGGAGGTAGGAGCATATACAAATGAACATATGCATGCATATGGCATGTACCACAGTGAACAATGTGTGTGTTTGCCTCCCAAAGTGTACATCCATGTACCTTCATCTCCTTCTCTTTTTTCTTTCCCTCGTCACTCCCCAATCAGGAGGGTGGCAGATCCAAGAGTCACCGCTACTGGCCCAAACTAGGCTCCAAACACAACTCTGCCACTCATGGAAAGTTTAAAGTGACCACCAAATTCCGAACAGATTCAGGCTGCTATGCCACAACGGGGTTAAAGGTGAAGCACCTGCTGTCTGGTCAGGAGAGGACGGTGTGGCACCTGCAGTACACCGACTGGCCTGAGCAGGGCTGTCCTGAATACGTCCAGGGATTCCTCTGTGAGTGGAACCATGTTTACCCCCCAGTGTTAAAATAGAACAGGTGTGGTTCCTGAATGAAAAGGAATTGTGAAGGTAAGGTTTTGTGATTTTCTCTCTGTAGCCTATCTAGAAGAGATCCAGTCAGTGAGGAGACACACTAACTCCATGCTGGACACTTCAAAGAGTCTCAATCCTCCTGTGGTGGTGCACTGCAGCGCCGGGGTGGGTCGCACCGGCGTGGTCATCCTCACTGAGCTCATGATCAGCTGCCTGGAGCACAATGAGGTGGGATCACAAGTACATTAAGAACTGTTTGGTTTACAAACATCTAGATGTGTGTTTTATTTTACTTAATAAATACTCTACACACACAAAATAAAAATGTTCAAATAGGGGAAGAGTCAGGTTCTTGAACTCTTCATGTAACTGGAATCTACTTCTGTGTCTGTCCTCCAGCCAGTGGATGTTCCCACCATGCTGTCAGGGCTGAGGCAGCAGAGGATGCTGATGGTGCAGACCATCTCCCAGTACAAGTTTGTCTACCAGGTTCTCATCCAGTTTCTCAAGAACTCCCGTCTCATCTGAACGCGGGATCCAGAACGGCACCGGATAACAACATCGGTACTTCAGATTAGCATGGGGACTGCACGACAGCGACAGTCCAACTGATCACACGTGAGCTGGTTGGAAGCAGATAAAGCGATTCATGTTGAGTTTGCTTTAATGGAAATTCTATTGGATTTTTTTTTTAAACAAACGACTCAAGAGAGGAAAAGATTTGCATATACTGGTATAGAAATTCACAAGCGTGTATACAGTATATTCAAATTCTTCTTTTTACTCTTGGGTTTTCCTCAGACTTTGAAGAAAGCATGTTTGTGGATTTCTTCCATGCAGGTCAGGTGAATAAGCAGCTTGATCTGTCTTTCGTTGCGAAAGTGTCCCTGTGTGTTTTGGGGATTTCTTAAAATCAGTGAGAAATCAGACCAGAGGTTGGATAGATTGCCTGCTACATTTTTCATTCCTTCTTCAGCCATTAGACATGGCAGTGTGTTTCATGAGCAGTAGGTGGCAGCAGTATTATCTCTATCTTTTCTCCTTTGAAAGTTTGCCAAACAAAAGTATTGTTCAATCACTGTTCTAAAATGTTCCTTTATTTTAAGAGTGTCGATTAATACAGTGATATTAACTTCAGCATTGGAACTAATGTTTTTATTTATTTCTATCAAAGTTGTCATCAAGGTTGCCTTTATTTTGAAGGGCTGATCACTGACAAACAGGTTGATCCTCCTTTCTCCTTTTGTTATGTTTTGTATTAATTTTTACTGTATTTTTCAGAGAGAAATTTTTCCATATCAATGTTGAAATGATAATTCCCCTTCAATTCATTCAAATGTGTCTCATTTCTGACCAAGGAGTATCTGAAAAGTCTAAAAGACCTTTGTCCAGTGACATCATGTATGAATGTGTTTTCACTGCTGATACTTATGTCCTTATGTAGATTATAATATATTCTGCATGAATGTGCCTTAAAGATGAAACAATGGGAAGCTGCCTAGCTGACACCAGTCAGTTCTGGGTGGCTTCATAAATTAAAATCCTTTTTTTGTTAAATCTCCAAAGATAAAATCTTTGTATCTGATTTTGGTAGTTTGTTATGTTGAACTTTAGCATTTCAGATAATTTACCCAAATCTAAGTTCAGCGTTAAGGATTCAGCAGTTGGATGTGGATGGTTTATTTTTGAAGGATGATATAAATGTGACTCAATGACTTTGCCAAATAAAGGCAGCCATCCCTGTTAATCTGATCCAAACCTTAAAGATTGCTTTGCTGCCACATTCCTGGATCCTCTCTGAAGAATTTCCTTTTTCCATGTTGCTTAAATAAACTTAATTTTTTCCTGAATCTTCCTGAAAAGCCAACCATGTCCAGAGTAACTTTGTACATAACGGGCATGAGAGAAAAGATTTCTACAAGCCTTTTATAGTTTTTAACTTGGTACCTTAAAAATACAGCAACATAATAAACTATGCATGTGTTTTTATATTTCAATGTATATATTCTCAAGTATAAGCTTTCTGACTTATAAGTGTTTTTTGCACTTCTCGTCTTTTTGTGACAGTATTTCCTCCCACAGCATTCCACTGTTTGTTTATATTTAAATATTTCCCTTCTCTTTTTTTTGGCAAAAACTCCCAAATATCTTTCAAAGTATGTGTACATATGTTTGTATATGTATTTCCAGTGCTTGAAGTCTTTTGTTTTCCTCTCCCCTGTCATGTATGAAGCTGTCTTACTTGCTTATATTGGAATAAAGCCTTATTTTCTTTAAGACTGTGGCCACCAATGTGTTAAGTTGGATCATTTTCCTTCAGCTGCTGATGCTACCAGGAAGTGAAGTGGTTTCATTTCCACCTTCTATTCAGATGGAATGTAAGTTGTGTATATTTAATAAGCCCCTGTGGTGAGGCAGCCGTCATGAATGAATGATTTTGTTTTGTCACTGTGAACGCCCCCCCCCACACACACACACACAGATAAAGAACTCTGCTGTGCAGCTCACAGGTCGAACCAAACAAAACAAATGAAACACAATATTTTAAAATAATTCGCAATCTGTTCCAAATGCAAAAAAAACAAAAGAATTATTTCTATAAAAACAAAAGTCCGTTCATTTCCATAAAGCTCTTGAGCAAATGAATGTACAGTTCACAGGATCAGTCTGTTCCACCATTCCTTTTATTTCTCCTCACTTTGTTTTCATCTCCTCACGCAGCTTGACCAGGGAGTAGTGATTCTTCCCGTGAGTCACCTCCATTATGGCCTCAGCCTGTGAAAACACACCAACAGAAGTCAATACTTTACATCATTCAAGAACAAACAAGATTTCTGTGTTCGCTTCTTTCTGCTCTCAACTGACGTGTCCATCATCTGTACTGAAAACTGTATGATACTGAAACATATAATCCATTTCTTACACTCAAGGGTAATCACGTGCAACTTCTCTAGTTCTATAGTTTTCATATTTCTTTGGTTGAAGTTACTAAATTACTACTTCTGTTTAGGATTCAGAAGTAATAAAGTTTGTCTAATTTTTTACTAATCTATGATTTTAAATCTTTACAAGAACAGAACAATTTGCATTGCACCATTGTTTTGTGGTTAAAAGTGTTTTGCATCTGTTTGGTTTCTACCTTCTTGAGCGCCTCGATGCCGACTGAGCGTCTGTCCAGCTCGATGTACAACCTGCCCAGCTTCAGGAGCAGGGAGGACACATTCAGAGAGTGGGGTGGATACAGCTTACTGCAGGAACGAGATCACACACAACAATCCCACTTACAGGCAAATGATGAAGATGAACATGATGAATGAAGCCGAGCAACAACACAAGAATCTTTACATCCCGTGAAGCAGTGATGTATTGTAATTGTCAGTGTTTCCGTCCACCAAATATCTTTGCAACCGTTGAACATAGAAAGATGAAACAAAAAGCACATTACTCGGGCGGCAAAGTGGATGAAAGAGATGATGACCTTGACCTTGAGAAAACTAGATCAAGGTCAAATGTCAACTTCTGTAAATTTTTTTGCACAGATCTCAGGAACCAGATAAGATAGAAAGACCAAAATGCGTTATATTCAGGGAAGCAAGGGGAGGAAAATTAGATCACAACCTTGACCTTGAAAAACTAGGTCAAGGTCAAATTTTCACTTTTATATCTTTTTAGGTACACATCAAGCATTCATTTCTGAGACTATCATGAAAGTAGGTCAGGGTAAAATTTTGAAATCAGGGTGTCGCGGGATGTTGCAGTCTCTGACTGCCTTATTTTCTTCTACAGTCGTCACAAAAAAAGTGGATGGTAAAAATATTCTAGATAGTGCTTTAGGTATTGTTGATCACCTTCAATGTTCAAGTTACAGCACCAAAGCGTTTTTGAAATATCTGTCTGCAGAAGTTTTTGGAAAATGGCTGAACCAGTGATTGATCATTAAACATCTGTGAAAGCGACAAACTTGCAAAAAGGGGTCAAAAAGAAGTCAAATCAGTGGAGAAACAGAAATCCTTCTTGACTTTTAGTTTACAGTAAAAAATTCTACTCCCAGAATACTGGAAACTACGTTTATTATAATACAAACCACAAGCAGCATCTGGTAAAAGATGGGCTCCATCATCTGACCTACAGACTGAAACACATGACGACAGCAGACAGAGGTGTGTTTACAGGGTTCAACCTCTCTCAGCACCTGTAATGTCGAACGATCTTCTCTCCATATCTGACGGCTCCCTCTGAATCTTGCATGTACAGACAAATCCCCATGGCCTGATACATCATGTGGAGCATGTACACATTGGAGTCGTCGAACACGGCTCCCATCTCTTCCAGGCTCTGCTCGCACATCTCCATCAGCTCACTAGGGGGTGCAGATGAGTCAAGGATGCATCAACACAAGAAGCGTCCAAGGCCTCTGATGGTGTTAGCACATGTTTACCTTCCTGATGATTAATGACTATGACTCTGACATTAATCAACCACAAGTTTGCACGGCACCCCATCAATGTTGGTGCAGTTTCGTAACAGTGAAGGATATTTTTTATGTGTTTGAGAGCTCGAAACTCCCTGATAGTTTTCTTGGCATAGTGCAGCATGCTGTTAATGACCTGGGGCTCGGCGGGGTCACTCTTCTTGCGTAGTTTCAACTTTATCTTGTCCTTGAGGTGAAGACAGGAACCATGAGCAGGAAGATCAGTTTCTAAATTTATGTCACATAACGATTCTCTTCCTCAACCAAAATTATGCACATCACTCAATTTTTTTTCTCTCACCATGGACTTGCTTTTGCATTCCTGGCAACCGCAGGTGAAGTAGTAGGACTCTCTCAGCCTGCTGTTGCGGTCTTCTGTTGGGTAGAGGAGGTCTATGTAGCTGATGAGTAGCTAGAGAGTGAAAAACCAACATGGCGAATGAGAAACCTGAAAAAAGAACGCCTTCCTTCATCTCTCTACTGTTAAAACAGAAATAACACACATCTTTTTATTTGGCTGCTGCCTGTCTCCATCAGATCACACACATCAGTTTCTATCTTCACACACACTGTTGATGAACCATCACTGCTCTTGTATTGTAAATCAGCAGAGACGATGCGCTCATGCAAACGCCCCCACTTCATTCAGTCTAAAATCCTCATGCTCCTGACATTGTCAAGGTTTCATCAAAACAGATTGGAAAATCTGGTTTTTTACTTTCTCCCCAGATGAAGAGACTGATATCACTCAGGTATGGGCAACTGGATGGCTAATGTGATGCTATTGGTGATTTGCTGTCACTAGCTGTTGTCTGATTTCTGTAATTTAATTTAGAAAAATCAATGATCTGCTTTTAAATATCGGTCTCATTCTGATTCTTTCTACCTTTACAGGATGTATGATCAGTTAATCATCTTAATATGTATTTAATGTAGAAACATGAGAATGGAATGCACTTTCTTTTAAGTTTCGATAAAATGTATAAAATGAATAAAATGTGGAACTATTTCTTTAAAGTAAAAGTTTTACAAAACTCAATTGAAATGAAACTTAGCTTAAAGATCATAAATAATTCATTCATGAAAGGAAAGAAAGGCTCATCTAATACACACACGCACACACTCACACACACAGGAAAAAACACTAAACAAGAGGCAGCCCCTTCTGAAAGGCAGCTGTCGTCTACACTCACTTCGTCTCCAGGCTTCATGTCCTGCACTGCCCGGACGTCAGCCGCCGTCCCGTTGTACGTGACGATGACGCTGGGGAGACAGCTGTGGTTTATTAGAGCCACACTGTAGAGGGACAGAACAGGAGAGACGAGAATAAACATCCAACTCTTTATTACAATAAAATAGAACCCACAGTGGAAATAATTTCTGCTGGGAGTGTTTAACAGAAGTATTAGCTTTATTCCACGGTGGCACATTCAACTCCTCTAATGTGTTCACATGTGCAGTTGAGTGAAACACGTTAGTGGCCTTCCTATTACGTGGATTGCAGACTACAAAACAGCTTAAAGACGAGCTGAGCAGGCAAACACATTTTCACACGGCCAGTTTAAAGTTAACGGCCTCGACCTCAGCAGGGAGACGGTTTTACTACCAAATGACCAACTGGAAAATGAAGCTGCCTGGCAGGGAACTGACCGTCTCACCTCTTTGGTCTTCTGTGTCATGCTGCTCTGAATACAAACCCTTAAAACACTGTGGACTGTAATAATGGCATTTGCCAATGGCTCTAAATCATGATGTGTTCCTTCTGTCTTTCATTTATTTGTGTGTGGAGGATTTTTTCTTTCTAAAACAATGACTGGAATCAGCAAATATTTGAAATCCCAAAATAAAATGAAGAAACTAACATATATTCCAACAGGCCAATAGCAGAAACACAGAGAGAAAGATTGTGAGAGTCAAGAAGCAGCAACTCTATGCAATATATTGTAGTTGTTGGCTCTGTGCAGAGCGCTGGTCCAATCCTCTGAGGTCTCCTCTTACTCTGGGTAGACGGCTGTACCCAGATGGGACAGTTCGTCATCCTCCACAGTGAAACCATTACAGGCAACCTGTTATTTAAAAGGAGAGAGGACAAGGGCACAAATCAGTTCAAGCACATGTTCATACAATCTTTAACCCATTTTACATCATATCCCAATTTAGTACGTCCTCTTTCCACGAGACGTTCAAGGACATGCAAATTGTTGGTATTAGCGGCACAAATCTAAGCTTACCTGACAAGGACAAGAAAAAAGGTTTGTGTGTGTGTGTGTGTGTGTGTGTGTGTGTGTGTGTGTGTGTGTGTACCTGGGAAAAGAGTGTGAGCTGGTCTTTATGGTCAGGCAGATTCAAGTGCTTGGAGTAAAACCGATGCAGTCCGGCGACATCTGCCTCATGCATCTCCCGTTTCTCATTATCTATGTCGTCCACGTCTGTAGGAGGAAGATTAGAAGATCGTATTCACCAACAGCAGCAGTATGTATTCCAGACTGTGATTTCATTTGATATAAAACTAGGTGAAGTGCACGCCATACTAAAAATAAGACAAGGCAGGACATTCTGGATCACCCTGGGTCCACGACTTCTGCCAAAATGAAGGAGGCATGTCGTCATGTGTGAGACATCTGACCAGGTGGGTAGACTTGCAAAAGGTGGCTGTTGGATGATGTTGATTTACTTTGAGTAAAATGCTCAGTTTAAGCTTGATTTTGTGGGGATTTAACAACGGATTTCTAAAAACAGGAGACACACACAGTTATGAAAAGTCTGTTCATCTAAACAGCTTTCCTATCTTCATCACTCACTGTGTGAAGGAATAGTGTTACCGTGTCATCCCTTCATCATGGTTTGTGCATGTGTGTATGTGTGTGTGTATATGTGTGTTTGTGTGTGTTTGCTCCTTGACCCATGAAGCTACAGTGAATTTATTCTTGTACGCGAGACGCTCACCCAGGCTCGGTGTTTCAAGTGAAAAGGAACCCCCTCCAAAGACGCAGCGACACAAACATAGACACACTGAGAGCACATCTAGCATTTCACCAGACTCTTCATCAGTCTATTAGTAAGAGCACACATTATTATTATAATCACATGAGCCCTGGATAATTAATCATAGTCTGTCAACAATGTTACACGACTACTGGCTAGTATTTTATACCTTTGTGTTATAAGACCAACGACTCACGTGATTCCATCTCTCCAATTTGCAGGATCCTCTCAGAGCAGCAACGTTCTTTCTGTGATTTCTATAAAAAAAACAAGTATAAAAATGACTTACATGAACCACAGCATGTTCCAGATGCTCCAGATGGACACATATTTGTTTATTAAGGGTCCAACCTTCTTGGCAAGGATCCTAGCCACCAGGCGGGACGTCTCTGACGGGCACCATTTCTCTCCAAAAACAGTCATTGCTGAGCACTCCAGCTTGTGCATGGCCCAGTCCGCTTTCTATACACACACACGATGCAGAATATTTTGAAGCAGATCCGACTCATTACATGTGAGCATCCACATCTAAGCATCTGAGCATCTCAGCTACGCCACAAGCTAAAGAATTAGTGAAATACCCTCAAACTGTCAAACTGACTCCACATTCTGATTCAGCTCATCCTAATCGGGCGAGGGTAGCGAGGGTTTCTTTTGTATCATCCTGACAGTAACTTAAGTAGTACAGTGGAATACACACCATGTGCATCCTCAGCTGTCACCAGCTAATACTTCTCTTGGGGACTGTTTTCACACACACACATAAAAAAAAACCTCAAATCATCAATCATGGTAAACCGGTTAAATCAGAAGCAAACGGACTGCTTAGTCTGTCAAGATGTCTCCAACATCTTATCATAATATCTGTTCTCCCCACCAGTTTGACCTGAGGATGTCAAGGATCACACAGCAGACTGTAGACAGAACAACTTCAAAACAATACCAGGCTGTCTGGTTTTGCTTGTGCAGCAGATTCTTTGGAGTTTATTAACCCTCTTCTGTTCTACATTTACTGAACCAGCACTGTGATTTTGTTCTGTGGTGTTGATTTTAAAAATTCACACCAACAGTTACTGTCCTAGCATGCATACTACAGATATAATTTCTGCATGTTGGTATGTACAAGAAAAAAGCAAAAGTAAAAAACAGTGTCATGTAAACCAGACTTGAGGAGTCCAAAAAGATGAAGATAAGTTTTTAGTTTTATTTCGTAACTATTACACTGTCAAACATTACATGCAGCACCAATGGAGTTAATTCAAATAAAAATAAATTCAAGATAAAGTGCAAAATAATACCATGTCAAAATAAATCTATTGTTGCACTGTTGAGATATTTCTACATGAAAAATCAGAATTACTGGAGTAAAATAAGTAAACACTTTATTTATTATCAGCCCCAGCAGTACAAACATGATGAGGTGAATCTCTTCATGCTCCCACACACACATCCCACACGATCTCACACTGTGGTTATTATCATTCATCCATTTATTCCGTCACCCCCGACTGTTTCCTACCTGACACTTCACATTGCAATAGAAAGCTTTCTTGCACTTCCCACATCTCGCCAAACCTTGTTTCCTACAAATAATAGCAAACAATGTATTTACTGAAAGAGCCGCACTTTGCTTTTTATGATTTGGTTTCCTAGGCACATGGCAAACAACACCAAACAACAGACATGGGGTCAGGGGATAGGTGAGTATCCACCACAGCGTATCTGGTTGCCATGGAGTCTACCTGACAGTTCAACATCTTGCTGCTTTAGTCTGAGTGGAGAAGCAGCAGTTGGTGGTGGCCTGTCGTAACTGATAGCAATGAAGAGCTTTAAAACATTCTGTGGTATTAATAGAGCTGACCTTATGAGGGACCAGCTGTCTTTCTACCTCATAGAACCTGTAAAGTCTATAGGTCCAAATAAATCTTTTTTTATAAGCTTACTGTTGTTGCACTAACTCCAGCAGGCTGGGTGGGGAGGGGGTCTGGGATCAAACCATAACTGATGTAAGGTACAGCTTGAACTAACAGAGATGTCTCGTCCTCTGTGATGCGACCACGTGTTGCCTAGAACTGAGTCTGTCTTCCAGGCTCCGGCTGCATTCATCTATACATGAAGTCCCTGATATTAACAGGGACAAAGTTTTCTTTATTTGAGATTAAAGTTATGTTTATCGGTCTTTGATGCCAGGATAAAAACGTCACAACTGGGATCTACTGTAGACTGGGAAGACAATGGATCATCAGATGTGAGAAGATATTTTGATTTGTTTTTAACTTTCACATCAATATGAAGCAAAATCCTTATAGTAAAACAGCATCCAGATCTCACAGCTTTAATCTCATTTAGCTGATCAAATGTATAAACTGAAGATGCTTCTAAGTAAATAATTAAGATAATATCAAAAAATAATAAAAGTGCTGTTTTCACTCAAGTGAAAGTTTAAAGTACAAAAAAAAATTCAAATGATTAAAGCAATCTGTAAAAATATAAAGTGCTGCTGCAAGACGGTTGATTGTTTAACACTCTCAAGATGGACATTATTAAAATGATCATGATTGTAAATGACAATATTGATATGATGGTATAAAACATGCATATTATATTTTCAGTTATTTCGATAAAATAAATTAGTACACGCCAATATTTTTCATTCATATCCCCTTCATCAATAACAACTGTGTCACTGCTGTGAGGCAAGGCGGTAGTTATCGATGATGCCATTCATGTTACAGAACCATTTCTCATGTTCTGCATTCATGTGGGGGGCCAGACAGGGAATACAGACATGTGAAACAGGATACACATGAACCATCATATAACCGAATTAGAATGCATGTGCTGCCATTTGTGTCTCATACAGCCCACTGCACGTGGTGTGTGGCAGTGGGGCCCTATGGAGATGAGTCACTGATCAACTGATTCTCAGTTGAAGGGATTACAACGTTCACATCAAGAAATGAGTCACATGATATTAGGTTACATGCAACTCCTGATCGATGCAGACTCTTTGATTGCCCCAGACGGGGGGGGGGGGTGATCGATCATGTACCTGGTGAAGCAGCACTCACAGTAGAACCCTCTCTCCTGGACCGACAGCACGTAGGAGTACGCCTGGCAGGAAAACAGCAGCTCCCCGGCTTTGAACGCTCTGGTAACCCGGAGACCTCGACCTTTTCCCGGACTGTCAAACCTCTCGATGCCCTGGATGCTGGCCGTCATTGTGCCTCTGCCTCCGGAATAAAGTTCACCCACCGAGAAGTGGGATGTAGCATCCCGGCTGCAAGTGTGGGGGGCGTCATACCACCCAATAATAGTCCACACTGGCGCTCAGGGGGACGAAATGATGCCACCTGTTGTTAAAAACAACAACAACAATTAAAAAAAAAAATAGCCAAACTTTTCTTGTGAGACATTATTTGTTATAAAGCTCAAATAACTGATGAGGTGTTTATGGGTAACTTTACAAATATCAAAACGATAGAAAATGATCACCTCATTTTACTTAATATAATTATGATCCTGAATAATAACATTTGGTGCGTCACAAATACTTTTTATTAGTTTGTTATGCCATTGTTCCATTAGTTTCCTTTAATGAGTCAAACAGCGCCCCCTACGCAGGTTTGTGTGAACAACAGGCTGGCAACAGGAAACGATAATAAGGTCGGTCCATCCACTCAGCAGATCTCACTCATTAAAGGGACAGTAAAATCATTTTTAAGTGACATTTTGTTTAGCATTATGAAAAATATAATTTTTTTAAAAAGATGTCTGACATCATCCCTGTGGTCAGCAAACCTTAAAATCTGCGCTGCAGCAGCTTCCGTTTCCAGTGGTCACATGGGGTCATATACGTCGTCGGCGACACCCGTCGCTTCATGAATCAGGGCAGCCATTAGAACACAGTGCAATCACTGAAGCTATAAACCTGATAAAGTCATGGTTACCTGTCAGGTGAATGGTTGTTCCAACACCACAGGAATTAGAGACACAGATAGGAACCTATCTTTTTTCAAAATACCTTCTGGAAAGCTTGGAAAGAAATTGTAAAACAGGGTCAAAATGACCAAAGATCAGAGAATCTGTCATGAGCATCCAGATGATTTCCAAAGAGATTTGAAGGTAAGATTATTTTCAGACAACCCATATTATTTATTCTGAATTCCCAAGGTTTAGTGGATAGTTAATTCATGTCTGAAGCTACTGGAGATATTGTATGAATGTTTTTTTGACCAGATTATGACGTGATTATGGCACTCGCAAAAGTAAACAATATCAAAAGTGATAGGTCATTTTACTGAGAAGATCTGTGAAACTGAAATAAAACACACAAAAACAGCATGTCAGGACCTGATCCTTATACATTTGTAAATACAAGACATATTAATATAAACTAGAGTTGTTATTAACTCCACACGGTCCAGCAGTAACGAATGGTGTTTAGCTCAATGCTAATATAATATGGAAAATCCCATTGACTGGCTAGCGCGTTACCATCGGTAGCGGGACCTGGGATGAGTCGCTAGATGTCCAAACTCTCATCCTCCACATACATCAGATGATAATTATACGGGATAATTACACCCCCAGGTGGGTTCACAGGGAACTCGTCTTCAGATCTGATGATGATGACATGATTTTAGATGATATCCTGATAAATAAATTTTATACTGTCGGCTGGTTACGTTGTCGCTTATATAACGGCGCTGATATGGATTCACCGTGATGTCTACAATTGCGTCACTTCATCTGTCAAGGTGCGCTCCATAACTTAATAATAAATTTTGTTTTTGTAAGTCCCTATTGATCATAAAAAAATAAAAAATTCCATTTTGTTTAATTACGTATTTCAAATACAGACCTAGTTCATTTTGACTTTACTGACCGGTGAACACTGGTGAGGGTGTTATAAATACCTATTTTAACTTTTATATACTGTAGTTTTGTGTGGGTTGTTTAACTAATCAAGGGTATGACGTGGACGTCCACCTACTCGTTACCATGACAACCTAGGTGTCAAGTTAAATATGTGAGTCACAAATATCGAGCTCTTCCACCCTGTCAGGTACCTGGATGACTCATTTGTGCTGTAGAATAGATGGAGTTGATCGGATATCAGTGTTCTGTATTCATCTGGTAGTCTGACTGGTTTGCTTTAGCTCTGTACCGTTTACCTTTACATCGACAAGACGCTCAGCGCTGAAGAAAAAATATTCATTTTGAATTACTGAAGTTAAGTACTTTGTTTGTTAAGTAGTGTTAAAATATACACTCAGTAACATTGCGCGTAGATTTTTAAAAAGAAATCTTAAGGGCAAACAGTTGAGAGGTGACAAAAATAGGTCAGAGACTGACATATATTTTATTCACATACTTTTTTTTAAGTTTAAACCAGAAACAAACAAACAAAAGCAGAAAACGGCATAGTAAAAATTGTGCTCCCCTGAAGGTATTGTCGGTACTTTCTCTGCAGCTCAATAAGGCCATCTAGTGGTGAATATTCAGAATGACTTGGTAATACACTGATCCCGCTTTCATTCTTCATGTAGGTGTAGGATTATTGATCCGTTAGCTGAAGCTGGGTATTGAAGCTGTGACCTCTGTTCTTTTATTAAACTGTCATGAGCATGGAGGGCTTCACTGATAGATATCAAACCAGAAAATCCAGAGTCCCACCTGGTCATAGTGTGCCATCTTGTGGGCACCGAGTGTAAGTGCACCCTGATAGAACTGAAGCCCAGCCGTGATGGCACTCACTCCTCTTCCACCTCACACACACGGATTACACAGAGGTAGGGAGAGAGAGTCAGGTCAGGGACTTGATCTTGAGTAAATTGAAAAATTTCATAAGCAACCATGCAAACATCACACCACACACACACACACACACACACACACACACACACACACACACACACACACACACACACACACACACACACACACACACACACACACACACCAAACCATTGTGAAGATTTGCCCCTCATCTGTATCTGAAGGCTTTATCCAACCTTGCCCCAGTTTCACCCGATTTATTATAATTCCATTTTTCCAGTCTTTCAATCTAAAGATTTGTCCCTCCTCATTTTTTAATAATGTGCAAGCAAGGCAGGCATGTCCCTGAGAGATTATGTCGTCGTCTTTGGCGTCTCGTCTTGATTACATCAGAGGAACCTGATTTGATTAGGAAGAAACCCCGTTTCAGTACACATTCTCTTTAGACCTCCCCACTGTGCTGATTTCTTACTTTGTCAGAGGGGATGATCTTGATGAATATGATCTGAAAAAGAGGGAGGGAGCGGGGGATTAGGTGAAAGGATTATAATTTCCAATGACGAGAAATAATAAGAAACAATAAATCCTAAGTAGATTTAGTTCTCAAGGAAACCCTGTTAGGGAAAATCAACAAAATAAGAGACAGGACAGAAAAGAGACGGGACAGAGGTATTAACTAGTTTTATTCTGTTTGACCTGTTTAGTCTGAGAGATAAGTTTAGGCCTTCTTTAAGTCTTAAAAACTCAAATTCAATGTAACACACAATTACAAAATGGGCTGGACATCAGTACTGAGGTACTGATAACAAGTCCGACTGAAACGCCTCCAATACCTGCATGTGATGCTTTTTGTATCCAGAGCTAAACAAACTAGTCAGTCACTGAAAACCACTGACTGTGACACGATGGCCCAGCTTTATCTCAATAGATAAGGACAAATTTGAGTTCACCTGAATAGAAACGTGTATTTAAATGTAGAGAGTTCCTTCTGCATTTAACTTCTCCCGTAGGAGCACCTGGGGATCAATTCACGTTCCAAATGCCTCTAAGGACATCAGAACATAGAAGAGAGGGATCTGAGCCTTGAACCAACAACTTTCTAATAAGTATACAATGCAATGCCTGTCAAATCCACAACAGCCAGGAGTGGGACTTGAACCCACGAATACAATTGCCCAAGTAACCACCTGTCAGTATGTCACCTGTCAATATAGGCTGAATACAACCAGCATACAGTCTACATAGACTGTATACAACCAGTATACAATCAGTATACAGTCTACAGTATATATAGACTGTATACTGATTGTATACAGTCTACAGTATATAGACTTTATCATGGTTCTATACAACCTATATAGACTGTATACTAGTTGTGTCTATATAAACTGTATAGAACCGGTATACAATCTTTTTCACAATCTTATTAAAATGGGAAAAAACAACATCACAGATTATGCAGCAGTAAATAAGTTTCTGAAGATGCAGCCATACATGAGAGAACACCGCCCTAAAGCATAAATATGTTGTTTCTTCTTCTTCTCCTTTCGGCTTTTCCCTCCTGGGGTCGCCACAGCGAATCAGTTGCCTCCATCTAACCCTGTCTTCTGCATCTAACCTCTTCTCTCACACCAACTACCTTCATGTCCTCTTTCACTACATCCATAAACCTCCTCTTTGGTCTTCCTCTAGGCCTCCTGCCTGACAGTTCAAAACTCAGCATCCTTCTACCAATATATTCACTATCTCTCCTCTGGACATGTCCAAACCATCTCAGTCTGGCCTCTCTGACTTTATCTCCAAAACCTCTAACATGTGCTGTCCCTCTGATCTCAACATCTTCATCTCTGCTACCTCCAGCTCTGTCTCCTGTCTTTCCTCAGTGACACGGTCTCTAGAGACCAAACAACAGGGGCGGCAGTGGCTCAGTGGTATAGCCGGTCGTCCTATGATTCAAGATCGGCGGTTCGATTCCCGCTCCCGCCCCCCCCCAAAAAATACCCGGAGGTGAGCTGACAGTGGGAGGTGTCAGCTCACCTCCGGAGCACTGCCAAGGCACCCTTGAGCAAGGTGCCGTCCCCTTTACAAAAATTGCTCATTTGAGGTGCACCAAGAAGGAGCTGCCTGCCACTCTACTTCCCTTGCATGCCTACAGGCCCCCTTGTGTATGTGTGTGTGTGCTACAGGGGCCTGTACTCACTAATACATGTATGCATGCATTTGAACTGGTAACTACAGTGTGTGTTCTTAATTTCCCTTCGGGGATCAAACCAGTATATAAAATTAAAAAAAAAAATTAAAACATCGCTGGTCTCACCACAGTTTTGTACACCTTTCCTTTCATTTTAGCAGAAACTCTTTATCACACATCACGCCTGACACTTTTCTCCACCTGTTCCATCCTGTCTGTACACGCTTCTGCACCTCTTTTCCACACTCTCCATTGCTCTGGACTGTTGACCTTAAGTGTTGAAAATCCTCCACCTTCTTGATTGTTCACTACCTCAATAATAATTACAAGTTGTCATGAGCTGAGGAAGACCCTGTGTTTAACACTGACACCAAAGGTTTTTTGATACTATATTTCCTTTATATTTATAGCTATTTTAGCTATTTTAACAACCAATTAATTATTATTTCAATTATTATTATTCAACTGACTCACGTCACAGCACCAGTCTCTGACATTCTTAAAAAATTACCTTTCTTTGTGTTTGTAAATGAATATTTTCTGGGTCTAGTCTGTTGATTGGACAAAGTAGATCGTCAAAAATCCCAACATTATGTTACGTGTTAAGGACAAGAACAGTTTTCACTTTTCTTTTTTAATTCTATAAACCCAACAGACAAACGTGTTGGTGACTGTTCTGTACAAACGAATGTCAGAGACATAAGACATAACATTCAATTTTAAATAATTGTGTGATTTTAATTTTGTTTTTTGAATTTTCCTTTTTTAAATAACTGCTGTAAAAATTAATTCAGGGATAATAAAATCTTGATTTTCTGAATTACCAAATAAAATATGATAATGCCCCACAGTACATATTACCCTCAGCAGCATACCTCCACCCGTCTGTGGCTCCACCTGTCGGACCCCACCTGCTTTGGTTTTTACTATCTCTTAACCGTTGATGTGTTCTATGTTATGACCTGTCGGCTGCTTTCATCTGCTCTGCCTCCACGTCCTACTATTGACTACTTCCATTACGTACCAACAGCCTTACACTCTTTCCCAAATCATTCCAAGCCCTCCTCACCCTGTATCCATTCTGGGATCAAACTACATTTTACACCCTTAGAAGGCACTTTGCCTATAACCTACATATGACCAAACACACTCCAGGAGAACGGTGAAGACCTTGTAAAACGGCAGCTGCTAATGTGTCTCTGCCACAAGGTCGCAGACGAGGGTTGTGTGTGAAGTCCAATGTGGTTAAAGACCTGAACTGCTCTCGTTCTTGTGATGGTGGTGAACAGAGGCCTCCTCAGTTCGTGCTCATGACCTTGTCATCACGTGCCATTCCCAGCCCACTGCGCTAACTAGGGGTCATTGGCAGGCCATGGCTGGGGAAGGGGATGGTGTTTGTGAGACAAAGACACTGATAATTCTGGACTGTGTTTAGTGAAGGGGTGCTAACACTCTCCTTTATTTCATTATTCTCCTGAACTCAAATCTTAAAGACATTAGACTTAGATTGTGTCTCTGTCTGCAACATGTCCACAGAAATTCTCTGATCACTCTTGTTGTGTGTATAACTGTTCAGTGTTTGCAATGCAACAATTAATCTTATGGTGGATCATATCTGTAAATCATAACATAAACATTATACTTGTTCAGTCCAAATTGTGATTCTCCATCTCAGACAGGGCTGCTGTGACGTACAGTGATTTATCTACATGTCACAGCAACCCTTTAAAATTAGAGGCCCAGTGATTTTATGATCAGGCATGAGACTAATAGGGTCTATTTTTATTACGTCCACCAAGCAGTTGTATTTTTAGCTTGCGCTGATGCATCTTCACAAGTTACCGACTTACTGTAGGTCCCAAAGACCGCAGCCATTAATGAAATGTAATTTATCTTGAATTCCTATCAAGCTAATAGTTGAAAGTTGACTCTGAAGCAACTGGACTTCTGTTTGCTGCAGATACATCTTTCAAGGTTCACTATGGCCTGGATCTGCACCAACATATCAAACTAATAATAATGCCGATTCATTGTATTGGTTTTCTCATTCAAAAAAAACCAAAGGAGGCTCAAACTGTCACGAGATCATTGCTTTTAGATGCAGTGACATAATGGAGAAACTGAGCTGCCTTGGCAGAGGCTGTCGGAGCGCTGCCTAGTTATTAATACCATAACACAGCAGCGATGTGAAAACTAGATGACATCTAAATGATTGACTGAACTATTCAAATATTAATAAGACAAGATGTTACTATTTAGTTTTGGTAAATTAACTGCTAGTAAATAATGTAATAATCCTGAAAATGCAGATATGCTGTATGTAATCAAATCTAAACAAATTGATTATAAACTAAACTTTAGGAGTAGCGTGTGGAGAGAGGGTTGAGCGTCTCTCAGTGGCTCTGCTCACATCCTCTCATGCCCTACGTGATCGTTGTTGAGTGGGAAGATGTTGGGATGAGTGGTGCTTGAGAAAGCTCCTTTACAATAAAACCACATTGTGTGTGATGAACTCAGTGACTGAGACAGTGTCTAATGTCTCAGCTTGTCCCTTGTCGGCCTGTTAGGGAGCCAAGCCTTAAGCCTTAACCCTCCTGTCTCCCCTCCTGGCTGGGGGGTACACACTGTCTGCCTGACTGTTTGCTTGTTGGGCTGTCTTCACTATGGGGCTTGCAGGCGTGGAGCCTCATCTCTCACTGTTTATCCATGTGTCTTTGCTTTGGCTCAGGTCCTTTTCTGTAGACCACTGTGGGTTGAGTAGGGTCCACTGCCCTGTGTCAGCCAAGTAAGCTCTGCTTTCACTGGAGGGCTTAGCGCCTCACCCCTCGGCTGCTTTATGATCAGACAGCTGGGCTAATCTGTCTGCATCTTTCCATCTCCTTAGGTCTTGCCTCATCTCTTCTTTTGGCTCCTTAGGTCATCTCTTTGTAGACAAGTTTGCTTTCACATCTTTTAAATAGTTGTGTTTTTCCATTTGCAAGTGTTCTTTTTTTAACCAACTCAGCAGGAAAATGAGAAGTAGGGGATCTCAAGACAAATGTTTAGTGAGAATCTATCACTTTTTGGTGACTTCACACTTAACCTGAAAACCTTGTAGGACTTGAATTCATCTTCAGCAATCTGTGACTATTAAATAATAACTTAACCTCTCAAAGATTGCTTAGTTAAGTTGAGAATCTTAGTAAAGTTACGGGACTGTGCAGAGCTGACAGTCTGGTAGACCTGATCTGGCCTTAGGGAGGATGAGAAGTGTCACATGAGCTTCTCACCTTTGAATTTGGGCACTTAAAGTACAGTACCTCAGATGTAAATTGTGTTTTGTCATTTTTACAAGTTGCAAAAAAAAGGTGAATAATTGCTGTAATGATTTTTCATACAATGAATTTGGTCCGACAACTGTTGAAAACATCACCACTGAGACGTGGGGATTAGAATTGTCTCTTTTGCAACTGTGTAATTACTGACAACCTGTAGTTGGAGCTCTAAAAAAGAGACAAGCTGTTGAAGAGGTTTGATCACATCAATCGTAAAGGAGCAACACCACCGTCAACGTTTTGTTCACTGAAGAAAAGCAGGTTTAAAACATTTGGGCTGATAATGGAAACTAATATGCTTTATCCAGGTTTCATCATCCCCTCTTCCTCACACCATCTCCTCTTGCCCCCCGCTACATCTGTCCTCCATCTCTCTCTCTCTCTTCCTTCTGCCTTCCATCCTCCTTCACTGTCCTCTTCAGCCGTCTGGCTAAACTTAGAAGTGACAACAGTTGCAGGGTGACACAGAGGGCTAAATAAGACCAGAACAATACCTTGTCTCCTCTCCTCACCCCCACAACTCCCCCTTTAATAGACTGCCATTGTTCTCGCCCGTCACTGTTGCTCTTTCAGGGAGTTTGTTAGCTATGCTAATGAAGGTTGGGCTTGTGTGGATTTAGCGAGTGAGGATTTGATGCTCTTTAACTGGGCACTTTTAGAAAGGAGAGGCATCATGAGCATTGCTGGCCAGCTATTTACCACTGGTCAAATGTCACAGGTGCGTGGACGTGATACTGGAAAGGATCTGACACATTCCTCATGCAATTACTACAATTTGATATCTGTACACTGCAAATTAGTCAGCAAACTGCCTCAAAGAAGGTGTCACACCAGAATGTGTGCCACTGTGTCTCTAATGCACAGCGTAATGTATGTGTCAGCATGTCAGAGACCTTGTGAAAGGAACGGATTCAAGTAAGACAAGATGCAGAGACGACAGTAAGTAAAGTACAGTTAGTCATCCAATCAGCTGGGCTGTAAATAGCCAGGCTGGTGGCTCCTTTGAGCTTTCCTCTAAGAGGAATTCTCTTTCTCCTTGGTTTATTAATAGTGCCTGTGCATTGTTTCCTACAGCAACACTACTGCAATCAAAGGAAGCTGGCTGCTAACATTTTCCTTTGTCTATTTGTTTAGTAGGAATGGAAGAGTCACATTTGTACGAGTCACCATGCCCAGAGGGGTGCATGTCCGTGTAACTGTACAGGCCATACTGCAGATGCTTAGGGGTATTAAGTCAGGTTGTGTGTTTATTTGTGTAATCGTATTAGTGCAGTGATACATCCTCCAATTGCTTGTGTGTGTGTCTGTGAGCAACTAAACAAAGTATTAGGTTATTATTTGGGAGGTTCTGTGCTTTCACAGACTATTGGTGCACTAGTATTTCTTTCTCGGAGCAAATGTCGATATGTTACACAACCTGCCACTGCAAAGGTACTGTACTAATTTGTTTTATCACTGTTTTCTTCAAGTAAACTCCTTGGTCGAAGACTATCAGTGACGAGAAACTTTTATTATACTTGTAACTAGGGCTGTCAGTTTAACGCGTTAATTAGATTAATTACGCTGCAAATTAATGCACTATAAAAATTAACACAATTAATCGTGACTGGCAAGTCAATGCGCAAGCATTTTAAATTTGCCCCATTGAGTGACCCGTAGGCTGCAGTGACGTCACTTCGTACCTGCGCCACTAGTCAAAAGCAGAGTGATTGACAACAGAGATGGACGCGACACAGGAGAGCGAGGCAAGCCCACTCGGACCTTTGGGCGGAAAGTTTGTTTCTAAAAAGAACAAAGACTGGACTATCAACAAAAACGCTGTGATTTGTACCTTTTGTAAAAGAGTTTTCATATCACCGAAGCAGCTCCAGCCTAACTTCTTTTCCTTTTCCTTTCGGCTTTTCCCTTCCGGGGTCGCCACAGCGAATCAATTGCCTCCATCTAGCCCTGTCCTTTGCATCCTCTTCTCTCACACCAACTACCTTCATGTCCTCTTTCACTACATCCATAAACCTCCTCTTTGGTCTTCCTCTAGGCCTCCTGCCTGGCAGTTCAAAACTCAGCATCCTTCTGCCAATATATTCACTATCTCTCCTCTGGACATGTCTAAACCATCTCAGTCTGGCCTCTCTGACTTTATCTCCAAAACCTCTAACATGTGCTGTCCCTCTGATGTACTCGTTCCTGATCCTATCCATCCTGGTCACTCCCAAAGAGAACCTCAGCATCTTCATCTCTGCTACCTCCAGCTCTGTCTCCTGTCTTTTCCTCAGTGACACTGTCTCTAGACCAAACAACATCGCTGGTCTCACCACAGTTTTGTACACCTTTCCTTTCATTTTAGCTGAAACTCTTCTATCACACATCACACCTGACACTTTTCTCCACCCGTTCCATCCTGCCTGTACACGCTTCTTCACCTCTTTTCCACACTCTCCATGGCTCTGGACTGTTGACCCTAAGTACTTCAAATCCTCCACCTTCTTGATCTCTTCTCCCTGTAACCTCACTCTTCCACTTGGGTCCCTCTCATTCACACACATGTACTCTGTCTTACTGCTGCTAACCTTCATCCCTCTCCTTTCCAGGACAAACATCATAGTCCATGGAGATTCCTGTCTAACCTCGTCTGTCAGCCTGTCCATCACCATAGCGAACAGGAAGGGACTCAGAGCTGATCCCCGATGCAGTCCCACCTCCACCTTGAACTCCTCTGTCACACCTACAGCACACCTCACCACTGTCTTACAGTCCTCATACATGTCCTGCACCGCTCTAACATACTTCTCTGCCACTCCAGACTTCTTCATACAATACCACAATTCCTCTCTGGGCACCCTGTCATAAGCTTTCTCCAGTTCTACAAAAACACAATGAAACCATACTGCTGCTCACAAATGTTCACTTCTGCCCTTAGTCTAGCTTCCACTACTCTTTCCCATAGCTTCATTGTATGGCTCATCAGCTTTATTCCTCTGTAGTTGCCACAACTCTGCACATCTCCCCTGTTCTTAAAAATGGGCACCAGCACACTTCTCCTCCACTCCTCAGGCATTTTCTCACTATCCAAGATCCTGTTGAACAACACAGTCAGAAACTCTACTGCCACCTCTCCTAGACACTTCCAAACCTCTACAGGTATATCATCAGGACCAACTGCCTTTCCACTCTTCATCCTCTTCAGTGCTCTCCTCACTTCATCCTGACTAATCTTTGCTACTTCCTGGTCCACAACAGTCACCTCTTCTAGTCTTTGTTCTCTCTCATTTTCCACGTTCATCACCTCTTCAAAGTACTCTTTCCATCTTCCCATCACACTACTGGCACCTGTCAATAGACTTCCATCCCTATCCTTAATCACCCTAACCTGCTGCACTTCTCTCCCATCTCTATCTCTCTGTCTTGCCAGCCTGTATAGATCAGTCTCTTACTGTCCAACCTAGCATACGAGTCATCATAAGCCCCTTGTTTGGCCTTTGTTACCTCTACCTTCACCTTACGCTGCATCTCCCTGTACTCCTGTCTACTCTCTTCAGTCCTCTCAGTGTCCCACTTCTTCTTAGCTAACCTCCCTATCTACTTTCCTTCCAGATGACACACCAAATACTCTCCTACCTGTCTCCCTGATCACATTAGCTGTAGTTGTCCAGTCATCTGGAAGCACCTCCCGACCACCCAGAGCCTGTCTTAACTCCTTCCTAAAAGTCTTGCAACACTATTCCTTTTTTAGCTTCCACCATTTCGTCTTCTGCTCTGCCTTTGCCCTCTTCATCTTCCTCACCACCAGAGTCATCCTACACACCACCATCCTATGCTGTTTGGCTACACTGTCACCTACCACTACTTTACAGTGGCTGATCTCCTTCAGGTTACACCGTCTACACAAGATGTAGTCTACCTGTGTGCTCCTACCACCACTCTTATAGGTCACCCTATGTTCCTGCCTCTTCTGGAAGAAAGTATTCACTACAGCCATTTCCATCCTTTTTGCAAAGTCAACTACCATCTGTCCTTCTGCGTTCCTCTCCTGGATACCAAACCTGCCCATCACTTCCTCATCAATGACAACTCTCTCACTTCTAGGCATGCTCTGCATCACTTCATCAAAGTCCAACCAGAATTTCTCCTTCTCCTCCAGCTCACATCTTACCTGTGGGGCATACCCACTAACAACATTGACCATCACACCTTCTATTTCTAGCTTCAGACTCATCACTCCATCCGACACTCTTTTTACCTTCAGGACATTCCTAACAAACTCCTCCTTCAAGATAACTCCTACTCCATTTCTCTTCCCATCTATACCATGATAGAACAACTTGAACCCTGCTCCTAAACTTCTAGCCTTGCTACCTTTCCACCTGGTCTCCTGGACACACAGTATGTCTACCTTCCTCCTCTGCATCATGTCAACCAACTCTCTGCCTCTGCCTCTACACAATAAGACACTGGCTTGTGCCCTCTTGCGGCTACATTCAGCTCCAGCCTAACGTATCATTTAAATGCAAAACATGTCAAGGACACACAGTTGTCTGTTGTCAGTTCCTGTAACGTTAGCTTACCCTTTTAAAGGAAATGCCTGCTGGCATCTTGCTACTGATGTTACCTTATTTAGAGGCATGTTATACTATTCATTTTGAATTGCTGTATTGAGTCAGCTTTAGTATTCATTTTGATTGATAGTCTGCTTATGTGCCTATTTGAGACTCAGCCTTATTTTATTTCTGAAATTTATTTTATTTAACTGTATTTGTATTACATTTTTGAGAAATGCACCTGGCCTAATTGGTTTGCTGATGTGCTTGGCCTTTTTTCTTTTGAATATATATGAATATATAAAACACACTTAACCAATAAAAATGTGGATTTCAGAGCTTCTCTTCTTGGTGTATTCTATTGATTAGTCATGCACTACAATTTTGTAATGTCCTAGAATTCAAATTCTTTATTTGGGGGCCTTTATCAGGTATGAGATTAAAATGCGATTAATTAGATTAATTAATTACAAATCCTGTAATTAATTAGATTAATTTTCTTAATCGCCTGACAGCACTACTTGTAACATGTTCTCAAATTCTATTCTATTCTATTCTTTGAACAAAAGCATTATAATCAGATATATTTGATTGCTTTTTAAATGCCTGTGATGAACACGAGATATTGGAGAACCTTCCAGTAAAGTAATTAGGCCTGTTTGAGTGGAATCCAACTGCATCCATACCAATGCTCACCTTGGCCAAAATATGAATACCTGATATTTTAAGTCAGAAGGACTGATGTGGTTGTGTTGGAGCCCTAACATATCATTCTCTGGTGCTTCTGATGTCCCTTCACCCCCCTTTACTTCAGAGAATCCAACCCTTAATTGTGTATCTGCTAGTTGTCACGTTGTATGACAGATTTGTATTCCATTGCGTTCAAAACGGCTAACATTCAAAGCAGTAGTCTGTAAAACAATGGTGTAAAACTGGTCAGACACACTTGCAGATTAAAGCCGGCTTTCACTGCTGCAATTTTAGTTGTTACTTTGGAGAATGAACCACATTTTGAATGAAACCTTCTAGTGTCTAGACTTTCTGTTGCTTTCCTAGTTGCTTACATTAGCATACTTGGCTCCATGTTTGGGGTCAAAGTGCCGTTGTAAATTCTACGCCAGGACTGCTGTATCATTACAAAGAAGACAAACTCTATTTAAGCGTAAACATCCTCACTTTCCCATCACTTTAAATCTCCCATCTCATTAAATTTCCTTCCTTCTTTGTAACTTTTCTTTTCCTGACATTGATACGATGAACACTTGTAGTGACACTGCTATAGTTCCTCTCGTAAAACCGACTTCAAGATAATGAAAAGCTATCGAGGGTAGACTGACATCTAACGGCCAGACGGGTTCTGTGTGTGAATAAATAAATCAGGATACGTTCAGGGACTTCATATTTGTGGACACTTTGGCCTTTCAGTCCTGAGTTTTCAGACACACGTGCACAAGAATGAAACATGTTTTTTTGCTAAGGTGCAACATGGATGCCAAAATTAACATTTAACAACAAATGATCACGGTTAAGAGAAACTTTTATAGGAGTGTTGACCAACCACAGCCGATTATTTTTAATTCCTGATAATCTGACCGATTAATCAGTCCATTATGATGTACAAGCTTACACTTACATGCTCACAAACATTAAAATATGCTTCCCTGACACACACACACACACACACACACACACACACACACACACACACACACACACACACACACACACACACACACACACGCCCCGTTTGATGCAGGTTGGTTGTCTGGTGACCAAGTAGCGGCATTGAAACATTACCGGTCACTTGGAGTCAGTGACTCACCAAGGGCACAATGGAATTAGTGTGATTCGCTGCAATGTGACAGCTTGCTCTAGCTAAATGGTGTAATAATCTACCCCTCCTCGCACAGACCTCCAGCACCACACGCACACATACCTACAAATACACACACACACACACACACACACACACACACACACACACACACACACACACACACACACACACACACTCGCCTCGTTTGCCCTCCCCAAACCAATTGGCACAAATAACATTGTCTTAAGCTATAAAAAAGATTTTTCCCCCCTCCCTCCATTGTGGTAATTATTGAATTAATGCAGATGGAGAGAGACATCTGCATGTTAAAGTGTTGGCCTCTCTCTTATGCACAGCAGATGTTCCCCTGTCATTTACTCAAATTATGCTGCTGAGATACACGGAGAGAGAGAGAGAGAGAGAAACAGGGAGAGAGCGAGAGAGAGAAAGAGAGTCACTCGCTGAGGCAAAATTGTCTTACATCCCTGAGAGTGTCAGCCACCAAATTTATTAGCTGTCCTTCAAGTAAACCCTTACTTTCTTCCCTCGAGGTGTTCCTCAATGACAGTTAAAGTGCTTTATTTGCTTTATCATTATTACCTGTTTTATTATATAGGCAAGTGAATTTGAACCTTTCAAACGTGGAGGCTGTCCAAAGTGCTTTCATTGTGGCAAAATTTAAAACCATAATAAATTGAAAAAAACCCAAAACAATAAAAAGGGAATAAAATAAATTCGGAGATAAAGCAAATAGGCAGATTTAAGATCCAATCAATGCCGTAATAAAGCATGAATTTGTTGCAAAGATAAAATAAAAGAAATGAGTCCAACATGATAAAAAAAACAGGTGATTTTTCTATTCTTAAAGAGCAAACAAGGGCATTAAATGAGGTGAATTCAGCTTGAGCATAATGAAATCTCAGCTATTATATAACCATTCCACTGTCCAATAATGATGGAGTATCATGTCAAAGATGTGACATGAATGTAACTAGCTGACCTCTCATTGATAGATTAAACCATCGGTTAACCTCTTGACCCTTGGTGTCTGTAGGGACATTATTGTAAAGAACAGAAAACGTCCCTTTGAAGATCATATGAGATTATTTGCAGAGAAGAAGACGGTGCATTTGATTGTGTCTCCATAAATGTGTGTGTTCCAGATGACAGACGACCGAGGGCCCTTCTCCTTGGGATTATTTTCCAGGTTGGTTCAGCTTCATCTCTCAGGATTACATTGATAAATTCTTGTATTATATTTTCTGTGCTTATTGTATTAATATACAGGAACAGTTCCCAGAAAACTGTCCCACGCCTGCTTTAAGGTAATCTTCTTCCACTTGAGCTTTTAAAATGGTTTTGGGTGGGGGCAGAGTGGGATGTCTTTCTATTTCCTATTCTGTGCTACTCTGGGAGTTTTATGTAGCTCCTTGTTTTTTAGATTCAATTGCTCTAATCATATCATCACACATAATAAATGATCTTATAAATATGTTTATCCTGACTGTGCTACACTGGACTTGTTCAGTCAATGTATTCAACACGCATGATGTAAATTTTAGAGGTACATGGTTTCTGTAAATGCTATACACTTTATCCCACAAACTTTTTACAGTGGGTTCCGTAGAATAAACTTGTGGGAGCACTGCTGTAACTAAAGATATAGTTAAGGAAAGATTTAATTGCCGTCATGTGAATGTAAGGATTATTTCAATGTAAGACACAAAGAACTTTGTGGGTATTGAGGGTATACATTTTTCTACAGCTGTGTCTGTATTTGTAGGAAGGTATCATTGAAATACAAATATACATACAAGCATCAATGACTGGTGACAATGGCAATGTTCAGACAGTTTCCTTGTTCAGTGTCAAACCTAAACAATGCATAGTAAGCTGTACTTAAAGGGATAAATACAAAAACAAACACTCCAAGCACTAAGAAGAAACACTTAACAGGAAACCAAGATGTCAACACACTCTGTTACACAACATCCCAACTTGTGCCCTGCCTCAGGTCAATATAACAAGGAATGTCACAGAGGACCTCAGCGGCTCCAAAGCTTCCAATGGGTGCCTGACAAGTTCCAAGACATGACATAGCATTGCTGCTAATGCAATGGTTTAAGTGCCAGTACCAAAGACATTGTGATGAGAGACATCTAAAAATCTGTAACACAGATGAACAGAAAGACATATTTTGAAAAGGACAGTCAGTGTGCGTGCGGAATGCAATCATTATCCAACCATGTCATGTCATGCACAAACATGAGGGGACAAAAGGAGAAGCCACTGATTATTGGTAAGTCTGTCTGTCGATGATGATTTAAGAACATTAATTCTTTGAGCTGTTGCTTACCTACAGAAGCAGCAACTGGGATTCGAGCATAAAGACCCTGAACATACTGCTAAGTATGCTTAAGGAGACAAAGGTGTTCTAAATTAAAGGTGCTGAAGAATTTTTTTTTTTGCATAATCTTCAAATAAAATTACAGATGGCAATCTTTAATCCTGCTCAGCGTCCACTTCTTCTTAGACAGGTTTCACTCTACACAAACCTAATTTCACCCCTAGAGAGTCTGGTTTGCACTGACTGCCAGTTTTATTGCTCTGTTTTAACCTGATTGTGTACGCTGATGCTCCTACCTTATTTCCCTGAGAAGCATTCCTTCATTCAGTCAACACAAACACACAAACACACACACTTACCCTACATCTCTAAAAAAAAAAAGCAAAAAAACCTGCAATCCAGTGAAATCCGCACAACTTCCTTCTGTTCTCAAACCAAAAGCCTTAAAGCCAACAGATGCTTTTTCGTTATCATTGCCAGATATCACTCTTAGCTCCCTCTGATAAGACTTTACTTTCTGACCCAGATGTTAAGGAGTTCAATTTACCAGATGCACCAAAAGAGCAGACAGGGAGCTGAAGGGATAAGTGAACATTGAAAATACCCGCAGGCTTGAGAGATGAGACATAATATGCCTTTTTTTGGGGCCTGGTGTTGTTTCTGAAGCGGTGTTAGAGCAGTAAGGAGCTCAGTGTCTAAAGAGGCTTTGGTAGAGGGGGAAAGATGGGCCATATTACAGCGTGGCCAGAAGCTTGCTTGATTAATGGGTCAGGATAATCACCTCATCAAATCACTCTCACTTATTAAATCTTGTTTAATATCGTAATGAGGGTCCTCCTGAGCTGCTTTGGTAAATTCCCCCTGTCTCGCCATCACTCTCACTTTTCCTCTTGTGCCCTTCACTTTTAACAGGAAGGCTAATGATACCAAGTCTCTATCAGGTCCTCCTCTTCTTGACTGCCTTCTGATTTTGCATTCCACCTAAAGTTGTCTCCTCTTCCTTAAATCATCTTAGAGTCTTTACACCACATTGTGGTTCAAGACTTTAAATAATTTTGGAGTGTGGTGTTACTATACACACAGCCTCAGTCTATTCATTTAATCTCTCTGTTTATGATGGATGATGTGCTAGATTGTATAATCATAAATCACAGTATGTGCAGGTCAGGACCTGCTTGAATAGTGATACCACTTCCCAAGGCTTTGGTACACTGGAGTTTATTGAAACACTTCAGGTGAGGTAATATCTCTCCTGTCTCCTTCTGCGTGATTTGTGATCTCTATCTGTAGTATCATGACACACTGTGTGTGTGTGTGGTTTCTGGGGATGGGCTTGCATCTCCTTTGCGTGACCTCTAGGCGACTGCACGGTGTGCTTTAGAAGAAAACAACATGCCACGGTCTTATTTACGGTCTTCCATGTGTCGCTTAGTGCCATCTTGATAGCACAGCTGGGACTGTTCATTTCTCCTAAGACAGGGAAAACTATTTGTCCTTTGCTTTTTTGAAAGTGTTAACAATACTCACATAAGTGTTCTTAAAAAAAGGTATATTCATTATTTCACAATTCTGTTGAGGTGGAATGCAAGAATGGAGTAAGCTACACATGAATGACCATTTAGTGACTGTTGTCTGGACTGAACTGAAATGAACTCTTTTGTCCCATCTCTCTCTCCTGCTCACTCCTTCCATTTGAAAAAATTATTTCAAAGGCCACCCCCTCCCACCACCACCCTTATCCCAAAGTTGGATTCGATCCTTTGACGTCTCTGAAGACAGGCAAGCAACAACTGGCTGAAGGTGACCAGTTCAGGCTTGAGAGGGAGGTTAGGACTACATCTTCCCCCCGAGTGCCTCCCATTTTTTGCCTTTATTGTTAGGGAGCAGCTGTTGTGTACCTGGACCCCATGAGTGGCGCCTATGCTGGGCATCTTGGCAGCCAGACTCCATAGGCTTTGGATACCAGAGTGAATCAATTCTTAAAGATGACTGTTTGTGTGCTGTGTCACATGGACAGGCCTAGAGTGAAGGGCTTAGGGGGATCTTGAGCTGGAATGCTCTTTGATGGAAGGGCTGGAGAATGAGGAGGGAGGGAGGGAAGGAAAATACGGGGGAGGAGATGGTCCTATTGTTGTGCTAAGGAATGCCCTTGATGGAGACAGAGGGGTATTGTTCTGTGACCATGAACTCTTGAGGTCTTGAGGACCTAAAGATAATGGTGGTGCAACATCTTACTCTTTCCATATGAGAAGCTCATCTGTATGTTGTCAATTCCTCCTTTTTACCTTTAACTACGTGTTGAAAGTTGCTCTAAGACAAGGTGTAAACGAGCAGCTTAGCGTCAAGCAGCGATGTCGGCATGTAAAGGTTGACCAATTATTGGCCTCATTCTCAGCAGCGATCGACAACAGCTGACCGTTGATGACTGACATTGTTCACAGGCCAAACCTGCGAAAATGAAGATTACAAAGGATGACAAAAGGATTGGCACATAAGAAAACCTTCCTCTCTCCTTCCCTCCCTCCCTCTCCTCTTTCTTTTTCCTTGCACCCCTTTGGAGAACAATACCCTATGGATCCTCCCCCTCCCCATCTGTACCTTGGAAAGAAAGCTGATTTATTAATAGTCCAGAACAGGGTGCTTGGGGCAAGCTCCGCGAGAAGGTTAAGGATGAGGGAAGTTAATAATCTGGGCTCAGCAACCAGCAGCCACAGCAGCAGCAGTAGCTGCTTCGTTTTTGAAGAAAGAACCTCATGGTCATCCTATGTCCGTATCAATTTCATGACAAATGAAATACCAAAGGCCCTGGCCAGAAACAAAGGCTAGTTTGGCTGACTGGAGGCGGTATGGGAGATGGTGGTGGGGGGCTAAGATTGGCTTCCAGCCCCTGCAGCTGTCCCGGTTGTCACCCCTTGTCTTAAGGCTCAGTCCAGGCTCAGTGGCGCATGTGTTTGTGTTTGAGTGTACATCCAGAGTCTCAAGAGATAAGACGTGGCGATTCTCGGTATCAGCAGTGTCTGAAAAATGGCTCCTGACACTAAAGGCAAGTTGAACAGTGTTAAGACCGCTGCAGTATGGAGCAGACCTCAGGCATGAGGTCATCAGCCCTGCTTTAGCAGCCTTTGTCCAGCAGCCTGATTGACTGGAGGGGTGGCTATTAAAGACAAATGTGGAATCAGTTACAGCCACAGACGTCACTCAAGATACAGCAGGTCTCCATTAAAAATACTTTAGATCATTTGCTGAATTTATGGAAGCATACAGTTTTGAAGAGCAGGAAATGGTGCGTATAGGATGTCAACACATCCAGCACAGATGCACCCTACACACCATCACTCAGTGATACCTTGGTAATCATTTCACACCTCTACTATGAGGGCTTCACCTTAAAACGAATTAAGTCTGTGAATCTTTTAATCTGTGCCAATAACCTGTTATAAACTTTAATACTCTGCTAATATTTAATATCTCTCTCTCTCTCTCGCTCTCTTTCTCTATGTGTGTGTGTGTGTGTGTGTGTGTGTGGTAAAGGAGAAACACAAATCTCTTCTGGACTCTCTCTCCCTCTCCCCCTTATGTCTCAGAGATTAGCCTTTGCTCAAACACCTCCTGTTCATCTAAGTAATTAAAACATTAGAATTACTGGATTATAAACTGCTTTTGATTTAATCCAGCACTCGATGCTCCCACCATCTTGCCAAATGGGTCAATAGGAAATATAATGGGCCTCTGTGATTTCTGATTCAGGGATCTGGAAGAGGCAAAGGATGCCAATAATGGCTATTAAAAGAGATGTGTGTGTTTGTGTGTGTGTGTGAGACAGAAAGCGAGACAGAGTGCCCTGACCAGCTTTGCCCTGAGTGCCATCTGTCTTGGACCCATTAGACCCAGTTTAGACTGGAAGAAGCCAACCCTGCGCAGAATCTGTCTCCCTGTCCTCGATACACTTTTATGTGAACACACACACACACACACATGCACACACACACACACACACACACACACACACACACACACACACACACACACACACACACACACACACATACACACACACACACACACACACACACACACACACACACAAAATGCTCCATGTTATCACTTTCTCTGTTGTCGTCAGTCAAATGTGTACTTATTTTTTTCACGGGGGGGGGGGTCATAAAGGTGCTTTTTTTCATATCTTTGCCAAATTTTCCAAACTCATCAGACGCTGTAACAGACATCTTCCTTGTATCAATGGCTGATAACATCTATTTCTATATAATTTATGTATCACCAACACTTTCTCACACTAGCATGCAGTCACAAACTTACATTTGGTATGAATGGAGGTTCCTCCCTCCTTATTGTTGGCAGTCAACATGTGGGTGTACTGGTGGGATTCACCTCTGCTGTCTTCTCACCTGTACTGTCAATACTAATTTGGGAATATTGGTATGTTTTTTTGGCATGATTCATACCTGTGTACCAGAGTTTACACTCTCCATTGTAATGCAGCCTTTTCTCATGTATGTGAGCCGTGTCCTCTGCAGCATGTCTCTGTCTGTACATGTATGTTCTGTGTGCATTCATTCTGTTTTTTTGTTTGTGCTTCTTGGGACAAGGGCTCCGAGTCAACACAGCGGCAATCCTCTGCAGGGCGACAGTGGGGCCCTGACATCCAACAACAGAGGCTTTGTCACTCTGATTCACTTGGCTTGTTATGGACTTCCTTTTCTCTCTCTCTATTTCTCTTCCCTTTTTTAGTGAGCTCATTTTCTTGTCTGAAGTCTTAATTTGGGGCGCTGGCCAGTGGGGAGAGGGAGGAGAGGCGAGAGGAGGTGCAGAGTGGTGATGGCTGCAGATGGACGGCCCTTTGTTCCTCCGTTCCCAGGCTCCTCTCTTGAGCTTCTGAGGCTCCAGTTGCGTTCGAGCCTTCCAGAGAGAGGGAGAGAGAGGGGGCACAATGATCTGTCCAACTATAATCTTCCAATTCCATATGAACAGACAAATGGAAGTGATTAGATGGTGAAAACGAAGACGAGAGTTGGAAAAGAAGGAAATTAAATAAAAGAGAACAAAGACAAATAATATGAAAGACAAATAGCAAATTCTGAAGAAGTATAAAGATGATGTAAAGACGACATCAGTGAAAGCCCGGCAGAGTGAACTACACATACTGACCACTAGGTGTCCCCATCCCGGATGCCAAATGAGGCCAGTGCACAGTTAATCCCGTAGCGCCAATGGCATTGAAGCAGAAGACCAGCGTGCTGCCCCATCCACAGTAGGAGACATCCAGGGCACGATTATGCAGAAGTGCCTTATGGAAACCTATCTTCACGTTCTTTTATTGTCTGGAAACATTTTTGTGGGAAATTTTTAAGGGTAGTTGAAACATTTTGTGCCTTACCTGAAAGGTGAATATGCCAAAGATACACTTCATTACATGATAAAGTCCTGCATTGAAAACATGACTTCAGTTAAAGGAAGTGCACATCAGAGAAAATAATGTTTAAGTATGATAATCAAACACATTGTGCAATATAAAGGTTTCCTGTCAGCATTTTATTAGCAAATCTCATTTATTAGAATTAATGTTAATATTACTTTTTTTGGTCTGCTTCGTCGTCTATTTTTGGATAAACTCATTTTATAATTTTTTCATACGTATTTTTGTGCAGTTCTTACGCAAATGCCTCACGTGATCACCATGTGTTTGTGGTGAAATGGTCACCTGAGGACACACGTTTGTAAAATGCCAATTTTTTACCAGCTGAAAAAAATTATCTTGTCTTCAGCTTTGCGAAAATTATATTATGTTAAGATTTTTTTTTTTTCAAATTTTAGAAGTAGGACAATTTTCTCAGAGCATCAAGAAACATTTTATCTCTCAATTTGTAATGAACATTTGAATTCAACACATCAATGATTTTAGTTGTAAATAATAAAAAAATGTGGTTTAGAAAATAAAAGCAGATACATGCTTTCCTAAAGATTACCATCCTCTGTAGGACTAAGTCTTCTGATGGAGAATGTGCTCTTGTTTCAGTTTCATGCCCACATTTTGCAGGTGTAGGTGTCAAAACGGTTCAAACAGCGGACAGGTAGGAGGATCGCAGGGAGAAGAAATCGAAACGAGGTCCTTGTCTTTCGTCATCACAAAGATTCCTCTTAGAGCGGAGGGTAACATCTGTACATGTGTGTTGATTTTTTTTTTCTGCTGTTAGGTTGATGTGCTGGAAAGCCTCCGCTCTCATCAAGCCACAAAACACACATTACACTAAATGTACACGATTAAAGAAAATGATTTTCTGCTAAAAAATAAAAAAAAAAAACCCACATGCTTCACATTTAAAAGAAAATGCTCTTGAACCTGAATGTGTGATAACAGATGACCACCGAGGGACCTTGGGGACTGTGTCAACGTTTTCTGTGCCGGAGGGACAAACATTGGGCAAACATTGTGAAAGACTGGCAGCCTTTGAGATAGTGGGCCGTTGATCTAAGACTGAGGGACTAAAGTCCACTATCTCCTCTCTGATACAGCAGCCAAGGTCTGACTGACACACAGAGCTACAGAACAAACATGGATATACCTGAAGACATTGACCTTTCAACCCTGAGCTGGAGGGGTGGAAAAAAACAGGAAGCGGTGAAAGTGACTCCTGTGACTTCCTCCCTGCAGGCCAAGAATGAATCAGGTGGAATGATTGTAAGTACACGGGTCATTGTACATAAAAGCACACACACACACGCACACGTACACACATTGTTCAGCAGTGGGAGGCACAGATGTGATGTGTGTGCAACAACATGCTTGCATGTCTGTGTGTGAGACGGCTAAAGAAGCGAGAGAGTGAGTCTTCAGATGTAGCGACAGATGGTATTTGATTACAGAGCAGACGGTCGGTGTTGTACAAAGATGCTGTCTCAGCCCAACCTAAGGAGCTGTAGCCTCTGGTTAAGGCAAGCGGAGGGAGGCAGGCAGAGGACGAGAGGGAAAAAGAACATGAGAGAGAGAAAAAAAAGAATAAAAGCAAGAAAGACACAAAAGAAGTAACTCCCAAAATGAGCATCAAAGTGGGAAGAATGAAAAGCAGTCAGGCAAGAACAAAAGGAAGAAAAGAAACAGCAACGAGCAGGCCTGGTGGAAAGTACAAGAGAGGTCACGATAAGAAAACAGCAAAATGACGCAGAGAGAACACACAGAGCTTTTTGAAAATAGTTTTTCCTCAAAAGACTCCCAGACTCCTGCAAGTAAAAAAACACTCAACACACTCAAAAAAATGTGTGATTTGTATCAACCAGAAAAAAAGATCCACAATTTTGCTGTATTTGTGAACAGTTTTTGATCAACAAATTGTTGAGAATGTCTCATACAGTGAGAATCAATCGTTTTCAAGCCATCTGATATTACAGCTCTTCAAATGTATGGATTTATTATTCTTTCTTTAATCAACTATTGTTATTATATCAGTTATTTATTTCATGCAGAATATCTTTAGGTGTTGGGAGTCTTTGTTTAATAAAAACAAGCTAAATTACATATTGGATTTTGTCTGCAAAAAGCAATTGTATAATTGATTAATTGATTATAAAAATGAATACAATTTTTTTGCAGTTCCATGTTGAACAAACTTGAGTACTTGAGCTGTTTTTCTAAAATTATTAAAACAGCACTTATTAACTTGTCTTCATGTACAGGTTTCATGAATTTGTTTGTATGCATTAAACGCAATGTTTTATGTTCTGATCTCTCAGTTTCAATGTTGAAAACTGCAGCGATGGTTTCACTGTATGAGTGTGTTAGATGTTTGGTTTAGCCCGCCGAGGCGGCGTCTGCAGCCGTCTGAGGACAAAACGAGGTTGATGCTGAGCTGCTAAACGGCTCATTAGAGCAGAGGAGCTCTGATTCACTCCAGAAAGACCGATTCGTATTCAGTAAATACAAACAGTCCCTGATTCATCTGTAACTGAAATAGTTCATGATTGATATTATGTTCAGTCACTTTCCGACACTTGCGTGCACACACACACGCACACACACACACACACACACACACACACACACACACACACACACACACACACACACACACACACACACACACACACACACACACACAACTGCATTATTTCTATCATTCATTCTTATGTAAGTTGGACAAATAAAAAGCAGACATTTCCTAATCTGTTTTTCATTTTTATTTCCATTTTTTATTCGTTTTGCACAAGCTTGCATATATACTGCACATACATTCAGTTCATTGAGGGTGAAGGCACGAAAGGCAATTTGACTACTGTTTTTGGGCTAGGCCAAAGCAATACAGGGGGAAAATTCTCAAGAGAAAATACAAAACTACTTCAAACTAGTTTCAGCTTTCTAGCCCACCCTCGGCCTTGTCCCAGAACGAAACATAGCAACCTTTTTTTTTTTTAATATATATTTATAAAACAACAACAAAAAAAAAATCCAGTTCTATTTAGCTGCCAAGATCTCCTTTCTCTCAATTGAATGAGCAAGCTGGAATACTAATTTTCAAAATTCACTTTTGAATAGATGAGGATTAAAATCTTTTAATTGGGTTCTATTCAGTGAAATGCAGTGCAGCCTCCTCTGTTTGAAAAACAAAAGAAAATAACATCAAATAAATTAGGATAAATTAAACCAATAAATTACACAAATTCTGCAAGACAAATAGACACCAATAACAGAAAAAGCAGCCATGTCATGAGTTTTATTTTACAACCTGTGTGTAACTATTCAGACTGCATTGAAACATGGCTGTTCCAGCTGGAATTACTGCACTAGAGTCGAATAATAATGTCATACAAAAAGCATCAACAAAACACTATTTACATAACATATTGCTAAGTTACACAAAGGCAGTATTTATCACTGTAAGCCTGCATCATTGATATTTACAAAAAAGAGGAGCAATTGAATAATAATAATAATAAAAAAAAAAAAGAGAATTCCTACTGAAAGCATCAAGAAACAAAAACCCCTTTCAAACAGGTCAGAAAACAGGATATTATCACAACACACACACACACACACACACGATGCCAACGCTTAATGAGAATCATTTACATGTCTGGATGGTCGTCCCTGGGGTGGGGGAGGGGCCACAGTGTTGAGAATTGTGTCAGTCACTGGTTCACAGGTTCTCATAATCGGTCTTTTCTCTCACATAGACACACACTCATATACATCTATACTTGCACACACACACACACACACACACACACACACACACACACACACACACACACACACACACACACACACACACACACACACACACACACACAGTTGAAAGCCTACAGAAATTCCGCAGAAAGTCCAATAGAATCCAATAGAAAATGGGTATAAATCACTTGTTTACGTCTGCAGTCGCTTCTACTTTACATGTGTACATGCACCCCCTACATGTTGATGATGAGTTCCTCTCATGGATCAAATTTTGGGCTACGAAGGCAGGAGTCTACCTTTTTCTTTTTAAACAAGTATGAATCCACAGACCACCAATCAGCCAATCTTGAACATCATCCTTACTGGACCGACATTCCTAACGCATCGTTCTGTCAGCAAAAATTAAAGAAACGGATGCTGGTGCAACTTCAAGGGGGCACTGCCGATGGGAAGCAGACCCCCATTAAAAGGCATGACAAGGAAATTCAACCAAAACCTCTCCTTTGTGGGTGTTTTGTGGAAGAGTGGTTACAAAATGTGTTATTCTTCTATTTTTTTTCACGCATCTTTTTAACCACTCTCACCTCTCCTAGCACTCTGGTCGATAATAGAAAAAACTGTACAGCTATCATTTGTTTCATCCTGACAATATTTACAGTAGCAACAATATTTCATACTCTGAAAACATATTCCAAGTTTTATTTTTCTGATCTCAAGAGGACAGCCATTCAGCACAACACAAAAGAAGGAAAGAAACTGAAAGGAAAAATGGTCACAAAACCTGCAAAAACCTACGACTACTGCTGCTAATCTACCATTAACTCACGTTTTCAAACACAGATTTAAACAAAGCCGTCTCCAAAAATACCCTCCAGCTTTCTTTTATCAAACAGTTTCTAACAGTGCCATCCAAACAACTTTCACTACTGTATATATTTTCCCATAGATTTATCTTTTACAATTGTATAAAAGGCTATACTGTATATGCATTTCTTTAATAATCATCCTGAAAATCAAATAACCCCAGAAACAGAAAACAGACAAAAATATTCTCACCGTGGTTTTAAGGTCTTGTTTATCCATTTTTTAAAAAAAACAAACACATACAGTCTTCATTATCCTGAATTAATCTTTTTAGGCGAAGGAAATCTTTAACTTTAGGGCGAGGTTGCAGGGAGGGGTGGCTGGGAGGGGGGTGGGGGGGGGGGCATGATAATTATCTTTGTGTCAGATAAAAGTGTCCTTTCCTTTCTCCTTTGTTTGTGGCGCTTCAGAGCCCTTGGCTGGTGCTTTGAGACTTTGAGACATGCAGGGCCTAGCCCATCCTTCAGTGAGAAATATGTCCAGCTCGCTCTCTCAGGGCTCCAGATCTTAAGAAGAACACTGTCTGGGGCGGAGGGAGGGGGGACATAATGAAGGGAGTAGCTCTCCGTCTTTCTCTGCCTCCTTTTGTCAGGAGCTTTGTCTCCCTCATACAAGTCACCAGGTTAAGCAACCGACCCCTTTTGATCTTTTGTGACACGCCGACACACCAGAAGGTAACGTCGCCGAGGTGAGATCAACAGAGACCTCTAAAGCGTTCAAAGCTAACTCCTGGAAAATCTTGAAAGCCTGAGACAGTCGATATAATTCACTCGATTCACAAATCAAAAGGAAAAATTCAGGATTAGGAATGGTGTTTCAAAATTGGTCTTAGTGTCTTGAACAGAATCTCACTTTGGGTCTTAAAAGCTGCCGGTTAGGGACGGAGGGACAGTGTAGATGGTTTCAGGTGTGTGTCGCTCCCCACTCTGGGCCTTTGTCTCTGCTTTTTGTGGTACTGAGAGCTTCTCCATCTCACCCTGGGGTTAGTGCTCACCTCTGACCTCATATTGTTCCATGAGAGAGGAGCTAGATCACTCAAAGGCAGGTGAACACAGAGGAAAGAAGGTGTGTTTGCGTGTTCTTGTATGTGTGTCGTTTGGGGGACTCTGTAAGCAGAATCAATGAGCGCCTGTGTTTCATCTTACATTCACTTCCTCTCTAGATTGTGTTCCACACATGTCTGTTGATTTCCGCAACACCGTCCTTTAGATTTCCACAGTATTCTGATGAATTCAAGTATCAACTATTGAAATCAATGATAATCATAAACATGGTGACTTCATGTCATACACGAGCTAATCAGTGAACAGACCAAAAAAAACCAAAACTTTAAAACTGTTAAAATTATGTTTTTGTTCACCAGTCCTGAACAGATAATTAGACAAATAAGATTTATTTGATTGCTGAATAAATGGCCAGTTATTAATAAGAGCATTTTAGTCATCAAAGCTGGAGTGGCAAGAGACT
>CM023625.1:3487137-3527137 GCA_013358685.1 Antennarius maculatus | reverse complement strand
ACACTTTGCGCGAGCACATGTGTGTGTGTGTTTGTGTCTTTGCTTGTGCTTCAGTAAAGCCTGAGAAATCTCTCCCTGTGACTCAGGGTTGGCTGTTTGTTTGGCCAACGTGTTTCTCCCCCTTGCTTTTGGGAACTGTCAGGAGATGTATTGCACCTTCTATTTGTACAGTGTTGGACAAACAAGACGAGACCCTGGAAGATAAGGGTGTGTGTGTCTGTGTGTGTGTGTGTGTCTGCGTGCTGATTAGCGTTAGCCTTGAAGGATAAAATGCATGGACACAACAGAAGCCCCTGCTGCATCCAGGTTAATTCCTAACCCCAAACTCAGCCTGGGAATACCAACACTTCCCATGCTTTCCCGTAATTGCTTTTTGGAGTAAGATAGGGAATTTATAGATTTTGTCACGTGGATGGTGTTTCTTAAATAGAATATTACTAAAACAGCAATTGAGGAGGCCTGTGACATTTCAGTGAGTCAGTCCAGAACTTTCTGAACATGGAACAGATACTTACACACTGGTGTCTGTGCCTCATGTATCGGCTCTGATCAATAAATTACAAAGGCCTTGATAACCCCTTTGCCCACACTGTCACTTTAGGCAAACACAACCCATGTCCCCTTTCTTCCAACCCCCTTGTCCCTAACCCCGCCTCACACTGATAAGACTGTTCCATGGCTAAAGAGTCCAACTAACTACAGAGGAAAAAAAGTAAGGGGCTGAGCTCCAGTTCTTCCTAAACTGCGTTTTCTTCGTTTTCCTCAACCCTTCACTTATCCTGACCTTCTCTCGTTGCGTTTTTCTCTGAGCTTGTGTGACCAGTGAGACGGAAACAGGCCTCAAAGCTGAGCAAACACCGACCACTCTCAGTCCACTGATAGCCTTGAGAACAGAGATCCTTGAGGGGCTGTTGTGTATACTTGTATGTGTGTCTTGTTGCCTGGGGTGCGCATGTATGTGAGCATGATCTCCAGTATCACATGGTCTCTTCTCAAGGTACGCCTCTCCCCGGGAGTCAAGGACAGGACAGGGTCAAAGACACCAAAGTCGCTCTCCTATCCTGTCTTCCTGGCTCCTCCTTGCACCTTTACTTGCATCAACCCCTCCCCCTACACACACACACACACACACACACACACACACACACACACACACACACACACACACACACACACACAGACACACACACACACACACACACACAGGCCCAGAATTCATATCATATCAGTGGCTCTTAGACATGTTTTCCTCCCCTGCTGCCGTCCCCTGTCTTTCCGTTTGCTACAGTGAAATTGGAGGTTGAGGTCAGGGTACTAGTTTTACATCAAGACAAACATCAGAAGCCAACAACAGACAGAAAATAATCTATATCCAAGTCAGTCTGAGCTCTGAGCTGCTTAAAAATTCATCATTTGATCTTGTATGGTGGACGCAGACTGAGTGAAAGCAATGTAAACGAATGGAGGTCACAGAGTGCTGTAACTGGGCCTCCCCAGGTCAGGAAGTCACCCCGGCTCACAGAGACTGATGTAGCAGGAGGCAGAAGGGAAAGAAAGGAATGAGGGAGTCTGGAAGATAGGAACGGGACATCTGGAGAGGTGGAGAACAGAGGGAGGGAGGGAGAAGAAGAATAGAAGGGTAGAGAGAAGGAGGGTGTGGGTGGGAGAGCGAACAATAAAGGATGGAGAGCAAGGAGCTGCAGCAAAAGAGGCTGCATGGATGGAAGATGGATGGATGGATGGATGGATGGATGGATGGATGGATGGATGGATGGATGGATGGATGGATGGATGGATGGATGGATGGATGGATGGATGGATGGATGGATGGATGGATGGATGGAAGGAGAAAGGCAGGAAGGGCAAGTCGGAGAAGAAGGTGGCAGGAGAAGAAAGAAGAATAATGAAGTGCACATTTGATGGAGGGTGTGAGACTCTGGAGTCAGCAAGGGAAACGGGAAGTGTGTGTGTGTGCGTGTGTGCGTGTGTGTGTGTGTGTGTGGGTAGGGGGTTGTTTTGACACATCTGCAGCTCTAATGCACACGCTGGTCATTTTGGCATGAGTCCCTTTGCCACGCTTCATTAGTCTCTCACACACACAAACACAGGGAGGGAGACCAAAATGGTCCAGAAATAATGACATAATCAGCAGCTGTGCCACAGAGCAGGCTGCCCCTCACAAGGTGACCAGGGACAGAAGGAGGGAGGAGAAGGGAGAAGAAGGGAGGAGGCAGAAGAATTGGGGGGGGGGGGCACTTGTATAAAAGCAGGGAGGAGGGAGAGTCAAGTGTGGGACGAGTAGAGCGAGAGGATATGGTGTGTGTGTGTGTGTGTGTGTGTGTGTGTGTGTGTGTGTGTGTGTGTGTGTGTGTGTGTGTGTGTGTGTGTGTGCGTGTGTGAGTGTGTGTGTGTGTGTGTGTGTGTGTGTGTGTGTGAGAGCAGGTGAGGAGAGGAGAGAGGGGGATCATGTAGTTCTTTATGTTTAAGTGATTCCTGGCCACCCCTGGTGCCCCAGGCTCCACACACAGCTCTGGACATTTAATCAGCACACCCAATAAAGTGGCTTATTCCCACATACGCACCAACACATATGAGCACACACACATACACACACACACAGTGAAGAAAAGACCTGTCAGGCTACGTCAAACGGGGGCCCTCAATAGCCCCCGGCTATTCATTGAGAAACAGATGATCCTGCTCGCTAGCCTTTTCTTTCCCTAACTCCTCTCACAAGAGAACGGAGAATCGAGTCTAGTCGGAAATAACGCTGACATCACAGCGGTAATATCTGGAGACTTGTCACTTCCAATTCTAAAACTAAACATGTCCAGAGCTGCTAACAAGCTTTATTAATAAGGTTTATTTGTAAAAAAAAAAAAAAAGCAGGTTCAATGAAAACTGCTGAGAGAGATGTTAGTCCTGACAAGAGGTTGATGCTTCATTTCCCGTTCTACTGAGAACAATAAATGGACCCTTATTGAGGAACTGAAGTGTATGTCAGAAATGGATGTCCCTTAACTAAATGTGAAACTATCTACCTGAATCTCTATGAACTGTCTATGTTTAAATGTGACCTAAACCAAACCTCCAAGTATGTTAGCGCGCACACACACATACATAGACACACACAGACACAGACACAGACACACACAGACACACACACACACACACACACACACACACACACACACACACACACACACACATACATAGTATATGATTTAAATATTCTAAAATAACAGCAGTTACTGTATTTTGTATTTTCTTGATGTACACGATACTATGAAATGTGCTCTTCAGCCTCTCCTCAGTGAGAATGGTAGAGATTGAGGGGCTGACAGTACACTTTATAAATTTGGGGGGGCTTTCAGGTGTGGAGTGTGAATGAAGTGGACACAAACCCACAGGCAAATCGTACTGGTTGTATTTCCAGCAGCTCTGAGCGTAAAACTTTACGGCCAGCATTTCATCCTTCCGTTCCATCTCCTTCCTCTTTCTGTGTTAAATCATTCCACAAAGAGAGCCCTAGAGCTTTTCACTGAACTACCACACTTGTCTGCAACTGTGTTTTTAGACATTCATATGTTTGTACTTCTGCGTCTCTGTCTTTGCCTGTGCATCCAATGCAGCGGCCGTGACCTTTTCACCCCCAATTCCCTCAGATTGAATCCCGGTCAAAGATGGAAACACCCACAAATAACGCGCCATGCCCTACGTGGTGAGAGAGCCAAAAAAGAACAAGAATGAAGGAGTGCAAAGCAGGCGGAGGAGGAGGAGAAAACAGACATTAGCCTCTCCGGGGGGAGAACAAATGGAGCCCCAAGAGGTGCGTGAAGAGGAGGAACGAGGGAGTGAGGGGGGAAGGAGAGGTGAAGCACACAATGCTATGGGGCATGGCGGTTGGACAGACAGCATCTGCTCAGAGCTCTCTGTGGCTCTGGTAATGGATGGAGAGCTGGAGAGACAGAATGAGTGGGAAGGAGGGAGACGGAGAGACGAGCCGAGGAGAAAAAGATGGGGGGGGGGAATAACAGGGAGAAGCAGTCAAACTTTACCTCACTATTTAGTCAAAACACTGGATGAGAGTCTAAGTTGTTATCAGGTGTAATAGAGGGATGACAGATGGACGGAGAGACAGAAGGGACAAAAGGAGTAAAAGCAAGTTTCTAATAGGAGGAAGAACAGCTGATATGGGAGGAAACATTACCTGTGTGTGTGTGTGAGTGTGAGTGTGAGTGTGTGTGTGTGTGTGTGTGTGTGTGTGTGTGTGTATGTGTGTGTATGTGTGTGTGTGTGTGTGTGTGTACATCATAGGGACCGGCTCTTTAAAGGTCCAGGTGTGTGTGTCTGTAGGAGGAGTGGTCACTGACAGAGGAAACTTGGCCTCTTCTGTCAAATGGAAATCTGAGAGTTTCCCAGAGCCATCATAAAACTGCCTCTTTATCAGACCCCACCTCCCTCTCCCCCCTCCCCCCTTGTCTCTAACCCATTACCAGGTCACACACATTCCTGTCCTATGAAAGATGATGTGTGTTGTCATTGGGGGTTCAAAGACACACCGAAGGGCTTCGTAAAAGAAAAGGACACCGAGTGAGAATTTTCACTTGAGTCCTCACATGAAAGTGCTGCTCGCTCAAAGTCAAGGCTTTGGAAGGCTGGGTGTGTTTTCGGAAGACTTTGATGGTGATGGACGGAGCGAATGAGAAGCGGAGAAGAAAGAGAAGAAGAGAGGGGATCTGAAGGGGGGGGGGCTGAGAAAAGAGGAAAGTAGAGCTGGGGTCTAGGTAATTAACGGCAAGCTCTTTAATTACCGCTGGTGTTCATTGTGCCAGAAGGAATGTGACAATTATGCCATTAAAACTTCCTAATGGGGGAAAATAGCGAGGGGAGAGGACAGAGGGGGGAAAACGGAAGACATGCAAAAGAGGAGGATGAAAGAATGAAAGGAGAGAGGCAACAGAAGGAAGAGAGAACCACGAGAGGGAGCGAGGGAGGAGGGATATGAAAGGAAAAGGGGAAACAATTGCGACAAAAGAGGAGCTGGGAGGGAGATGGGGACCGTATTAGGCCAGCACAGTGACAGAGCAGATTAGCATCAAACAAGAAAGGCCACAGACGTTTGTATGTGTGTGTGTGTGTGTGTGTGTGCGAGTGTGTGTGGTGTGTGCAAGTGTGTGTGTAATCACTGAAACAGAGGACATATTCATTCCAAAGACGCCACCAAGGTGGATGGAACTTTGATGATGCAGAATCTGGCAAAGGAAAAACTCAGTCTGTCTATGTGTGTGTGTGTGTGTGTGTGTGTGTGTGTGTGTGCGTATGCACGCGCTCGCTGAATCTGCGTAGGCTCTCGTTTCAAGTGGTGGTGCAGGCAGGTAGGGGAGGAAGAGGAGGAGGAGGAGGAGGAATAAGGGGAGAGATACACAGAAAAGGGCCTTAGGGGCATCCTGATACACATCCAGTACATTTTGTGCTACCTCTGTGACTCACACACACACACACACACACACACACACACACACACACACACACACACACACACACACACACACACACACACACACACGCACAAACGCACACACACACACACACACACACACACACACACACACACACGCACAAACGCACACACACACACACGCTTCCGTACGCACAAAAAAGGTGGCAAAACATAACAAATGTGTCCATGTACTTGAACAATACAAAAAAAAAAACCACACCAATTCCACATAAACAGCAAATGGCAAGAAACACACTACCCACTCACCATCGCTCACAAACACACTCATACACACATCACCCACACACACACACATACACACATGCATTGAAAGTCACACACAAACACTTGTATGAAGTCTTTGTGCTCACCAAGGTGGTTTGTCAGGGGGTTAAGATTTGCATGGCTGGGCAAATTTTCCTTGTGCTAAACTCTAATCAGCTCCTGTATCTCTCAGACACCTGCCCAGCAAAAAACCTTAATATGCAAAACAGCTCCCCTCCCTCCTCCGCTGCTGCAACTCCTCAGCCAACAGAAGACTTATTCACCTGGCCTCCCTCACTCTTTTCCTCTCTGTGTGTCTTCTTGCAAATTTTCACATTTATGTATGCAAATAGGCTGTTCCCCTTAAACCTGTTTAAACAGTAGTTTCCTGGTGGTGCCAAGGGAAGAATGATAGTTCTGTCTCAGATGTGATGCTGATCGATGGGGGACGGCGAGGGGAAAACAAGTCACATCGTCATTGGGTGCTACTTCTGAATGTTCGATGTTATCTTTCTGTGACAGATCCCTTTAGTTTCTTAACATTGACATAAAGTACACAGACTGTCAAGGTGGACCATGCAATCCACTAATAGCAAAACAATTACTCAGATTTTTAACATTTAATTATTTTCGGGATCCAAATAAAGTTAAACCTAAATGACCCCCCCCAATTAAAAATAGAAGCCCATTGTTCTGACAAAACCTAATGTGGAAGATGCTTTTAAAGTAGGACATGAAGAAGCTGATAACTTAATAAATTTGCCCGTTTTTGAAATGTAATAGACCAATATCGTAATAACTGGCCAATAACGTAATCAAAGTCCTGAAGCAATAACATAATAACGTTAGTGACGTAATAATTAGGAGTAAGTGTTAGGGTTAGTAAATTATTACATTACTGGCCAAAAGTTGTTACATTATTGGATGTTATGTTATTTGCTTTAACAGGACACTTTTTGAAATCAACATCTGGATAATCTGGTGATGGAGAATGAATTCTGGGAATGTTTGACCAACTAAAGAGATCGTTCTAAAGTTCTATTTGGACAAAAGGGCTCAAAAACAAGATTAAACGTTTTGCAGTTCTATGCAGCTGTTTGAACAATATTTTGCATCAAAGACTCTTGTGTCTTATTTGGATGTGATTTAGACTGAGCAGAGAAAAATCTGATGTGAAGACAGAAACATTCTCCTGATGATGGACGTGGAATCGTGTCATTTTTCTCTGCTTGCCCTGATGGACTTTAGACTTACTGAGACCTCATATATCCAGTCTTTCAAAGCCTCCCTCAAGAGCACTGAAGATGGATGTGGAGATGTACGTGTGTGTGAGTGTGTGTGTGTGTGTGTGTGTGTGTGTGTGTGTGTGTGTGTGTGTGTGTGTGTGTGCCTTTGGGTGCACACGGAGGAGCCCCAGTGGACAAATAACGGACAAAGAGAGACAGACGTAAACAGAGGGAAAGAGAATGAAGCACTTTAAATGTGAGCGCTGCAAAACTCCCACTGCTCACAAGGGCACTTCTATCCTGCACGTCATCTCTCTATCAGCCCCCCCCTCACTCTCCTTCCACTCTTCTTTCTCCCCTTTCCATTCCCCTCGATTCCCTTTCTCCATCCCTCCCATCATCGCTCTCCCTCCCTTTGTCTCTGAGCTCTCACCCTCTATCCCCATCTATCCATCTCCCTTTTCCCCCCTCCTACCTCTCTTTCTCTCCCCTTCCTCTCACTAAAACAGTAGGACGCTTAACCTTGATAACAGTGAGATTTTTCCCCCCTTGAAATGACACACACACACACACACACACACACACTGGAGAAGTGCTTTGCCAGCATGCCAGGCCGATCCAAGGGACGGCTGTACCCTTCGAGGTGAACAGGACACTGGGAAATGCAGTAACAACAAAACACGCACACACACACACACACACACACACACACACACACACACACACACACACACACACACACACACACACACACACACACACACACACACACACACACACACACACACACACACACAGATCACTTCAGGTCCTTCTTAACACAAGCCTTTTAAAGGTCTATTGTCAGCTGACATTGAGAGAGCATTGGCAATCCTTAAAATGTTTCACACACACATTTTGCATACACACACACACACGCACATGAGCGCACACACACACACACACGAGCGCAGACACAAACACAATGCTAAAAGGAGGAAGTGTGACAAACGAAACGTATTAAAGGTGAAGTTGCCTTCCGAGAATTTATGATTAAAGTACACTGGAAGACCCACACATAAACATCTCACTGGAGATGATAGGTAAATGAGGACGAGGAAGTAAAATATTCTCAAAACACACTCACACACAGCGTCACAGACACACAAACTGAGAACCACTAAAGGGAAATTAACAGTGAGAAAGAGGCAGAACGAGCTGGAATTCTTCCTCATTGATGAGAGTTCCTCACGTTTGTTAGAATCCCCTGATGCACGCTATGGGGGAAAAAAAGTTTCTTCATATCATTGCATTCCATTGAAAATCATCTGTAGTGATTTTTTTTAAACTTCCCTCCACGTATTTCAAAGATGACAACTGCGTTCCTGACTGTACGTTGTGTCGAATGTTACAGAATCTGTAAAACACTTGAACTCAGCATCGAGGACAGTTGCATTATTCGGTGTCAGAGAACACTGTGAGACGGTGTCATAATACCCGCCTGCATCGTGAAGTATCAGGTGAAAGTGGAGATTTTTTTAATAAACGATTCAGAACAAATTGACGGGTTTTTCTCATTTTTAGCGCTTGAAGTGTTGGCGTTTACCTCAAAGTCATTGGCCTTGTTGTAGTGCATGTTCAGGGCTCGGAAGAGCTCGCAGTCACGGCTCACGCTCATCTCCTCATTTCCGGTCACTCCGTCGTTGATGGCTTGGCGAGCGAACTTCTCCATCTGGATGTAGTAGAACTCCCTGAAGTTGCTGAACCACTTGATGAGCTGGGAGGTTATGCAGCGATTAAACTGTAACAAGAGATGAGGTGGAGTTTTAGCTCGGTTCACGGTGTCATTACTGTTGAAAAGAAAAGGCAAACATCGCTGGAGAGGAAATCAATAAGTGTTCTTAATGCGAGCGCAGCGGAGGTAAAAAGTCAGATGTGAATGTTGGATTTGAGTATGAGCAAGAAGAAGGGATGTAAATACGTTGGTCTCACGTCAGGGAGCTGAACCGTGAGGCGATAACTTAAAAGACAGGAAGAAACTATGATAGAAAGAGGGAAAGAACAGGTCACGGAGTGGGGGAAGATAATAGAGACATTATAAGAGACAGCTAGCAAGGAGGGGGGGAAGGAAAAAAGAGACAGCAGGAGAATGAGGGTGTGTGTGGTTCATCTTCCCCACTGGGAGCAGACCTCCCTCCTATCATAACCCTGAGAGTGGAGAGGGAGGTGGAGGGAGAGGGGTGTGGGGTGGGGTGGGGGTGGGGGGTTGCAAGACCGCAAACACGTAATTGACCAGAAAAACGATTAAGTCATCATCTGAAGCGCCCCGGCCCGCTGGGGGCTCAAACATGTACTTAACCCCGTTCACAAATTACACCCTGATTCTCCTCCCCTCTCTGCACCTCCTGGGCAGAAAGAAAGGCGAAGAAAAAGAACACAAAAAAAACAGAAAAGAAAGAGAAAGAATGACAGAGATGATAAGCGTTGCAGAGACGACTGCGGCTATCTGATCTCTGCCGCTCGGCTGGATTCAATAGGACGAGGTAAACCTATTAAGAGCCCCGGCTGGCCTCGGCTCCTTTTTCCGCCTGGTCTCAGCAGTGAAAACACTCTGTCTAAACATCCAAATCACTAGATAAGGACCTCTGGGGCTCCGGATAGCCGGCGAGTCCAGTCACCCTAAAACGTCCCGCTGAAAGCTGTGATGGAACCCCTTAAAACATGCAAATAATACATCTGCCCTCAGTGGCTCCCACAGGTTGCATCTCACAAATTCAAAATTCTAGCCTATGTAATGTGTGATACATGTTACACACACACACACACACACACACACACACACACACACACACACACACACACACACACACACACACACACACACACACACACACACACACACACACACACAGGCACACACACACACCTCCCTCCCCTCTGCTCTTTTTTGTGATGCTGGAAGAATAGGGGGACAAAACACTACTAAACGCTGAGCGGACTCCTCGCTGGGGAGGCAGAGCGGTTTTGACATGGAGATTAGGCTCTGGCTATTGTTCCATAACACACAGACAAGCACAAACATGCACACACACTCTTTGCAATCTGGGATGACAGTCAAACCTGGGCGAGTGCATAAAGATGGAAGGATGAGGCAACGGAAAAGGAAAGACAGGCAGAAAATTTGGCAAATCAGAAGCTGTGAAAGAGTTGGACCAAGGTTGGACAAGGGCTAAAGTACAGCGTTAGGCCTTTCTGGAATGATCAGAAGATGACATAATGGTAGAGTGGAGAAGAAAAAGTCCGCTTGACATTGTTTGGCAAGGGTTTTGGAGGGTGTATGCAGGGGGGAGAGGGGAGGGTAGCATGGTGGGTGTTGTAAAGTGCAGGGTGAGCACAAATGGGGAAATGAGGGAGGGAATGGGGGGTGTATGAGAGGAGGATGGGTGTAGGTCAGTGCCGTCAAACAATGGTGTTTCACTGGTGGTGGGGGGCCAGAGGGTCAGAACGTGAGCAGTCAGCAAGCTGGGGTCGTGACATCAGCGTGACAAACAAACTACTGACACAAATACACCGGCTGCACGAGGCTATTCTTAAGTTCAGACAATAAAGCAGACGGTCAGAGTGGTAAAGCACAAACAGAGTTTCACTCCGGTCATCTATCTTTGCCCATGTGTAATATCAAAAGTCTTCCTGGCTGCAAATCTGAGAAGTAGTGGTCGATCTCTGTGAGCATGTGTCTGTGCACACGTCTAACACACACGCAAGATTGAGAACTACATACTGAGATTAAAGCCGGTGGAAGAGTTGCCATCGCTCATGCAGGAGACCTTTGGTGTCACTGCAGCCGAGTGACGGATAGATTTGTCACTTTGGACAAGGATTACTTTATTATTCTGCTAGTGCAGAGGAAGATGAATTAGGTTCTAAACTGAACTGTGGCTCGGTCGCAGCACGGCTCACAAAAAAATCATACAATATTTACAGTACATGCAGGTGAATGCACCAAACTACAATATATCCACACCAACTGCTCCAAACACACTCACGGACACAATTTCGGTCAAAGTTCCCCCAGCTGCTTCCAGCAGTCTTGGTTCATTAAGTTGCTGGTGGGGGACGTAGGATCCCTGATTGCCGCTAAGGACGAGTGTGTTCATAGTAAAAGGAGGGAATTGGTTCAAAGGAGAACATCAGTGTGGCTCCTTAATCAGGGCTGGCAGGGGTCAGCCAGCGCCGACACGAGATGCAGTGAAGAACACGTATAAAGGTGTGTGTGTGTGTGTGTGTGTGTGTGTGTGTGTGTGTGTGTGTGTGTGTGTGTGTGTGTGTGTGTGTGTATGTGTGTGTGTGTGTGTGTGTGTGTGTGTGTGCCTGGTTGAGAGGCAGATGAGAGAGAGACACCGAGAGCGTGTTTCTCACACTCACACTCAAGAGCCTGTGAAAGGTCAGCGCTTAGAGGCAGCAGCACAAGATAGAAAGGAGCGTGTGAGCACACACACACACGCACACGCACACGCACACGCACACACACACGCACACGCACACACACACACACACACACACACACACACACACACACACACAGACCTGCTCATGCACAGAAGTCCAGATTAGGAAAACACTTGAGCATCCTTGGTCTAAACCTTACTCGTCACCTGCCAAATGTTTGAGTGTCAGCGCCACACATCCACACACAGATGATTGATTAACAGGTAGTATGAAAGTGCTTTTGCAGTTCCGTCTTCTGCTTTACGACAAAAAGACGTGGATTAATTTCTAAAGTGTGTTTTTCGCTAGCATTCTCCCTGACGTAGTCATCAACAATTGGGCAGAAAGCACACAGATGACCTCAGAGTGCTAAACTACATCCAGAGCCACCAGAGGAGAGCAGAAAGACACAGAAGCCTGCCCAGGCCTCTCTCTCTCTCTCTTTCTCCCTGTCTCTATCTCTCTCTCGTAAGCCCCTTCACAGTCATCAGGGCTTTCCAACGTTTCCTGTTTGTGCAGGGGTGAATTGTGGGAGATAATCTCCGGCTGCCTATTGGCTGACTGCACACAAAAAGCAGCCCTGGAAAGCGGGCTTTTGTTGCTGCGGCGACTCAAATCCAGTGGCTGGCTTTCCTTTCTCCCCGGCCCCGCCGAGGCACCCATACCGTGCCACACCATCAGCAAAAAAAAAGAAAAGAGAAGGAATGACATATAGAAAAGAGAAAACCCTCCTGACCTCCACCGGTGCACAGCACATGACCCACCCAAATACTTTGCTTAAAGAGCAACAGGGCAACAAAGAAAGAAAGGTTTGTGTTTATGTCGGGTTCTGTTCATTTAAAATGAGAGGATTGCGCACATGGAGATAAATCACACTGGCTGCAATTAATATACAGCAAATAAAACACTCTAGACAAAGACTACAGCTTTAGCTGACTTTAGTAATTGACTGAAAACCTTTATTCAGCCTTTTCATTAATCTTTCAGAATTATTCACCATACATTAAGGCAATATCTGCATTATTAATATGGCATCCTAATTCTCACTGGACGGTAATATAGTCATTAGCAGCAACAACGATGATATTATGGCACATTTGTCTAAACAATTCAGTAACATCAAAAGTCAAAAAAGTCACAATAGTCTTAAAAGGAGCTTAACGTAGGAGAACAACAGCTCCAGCGTCCCCCAGCTACTAGGGCAACCCACTTCCCACGTTCATTAGATTCTTGACAGTCAAGACCTGATTACTGAAGACCTGATTAGCCTTCAAGACTCATGTCTGAGGACATCCACTCACTAAGAGGCCAGTCTAATTAGATAGTCTCATTCCCATACATGTCTACAAAGTTCCATCTTGAGTCCATTGTCCTCATCTGAAAACAAAAACAAACTAATCTGACTCATAATCCCCTCATCAATCTTGACCTTGTTTAAGTATCTGATGAGACTATTCACCAGGACGCCACTTCTTTGGGAACGAATTATCGGCCAAATGAATAATTCACATTTTCAACGTTAATTGCTGTAATTGTTTGACAGTGAACTCAGAGTCAAATCGAAAGGATGCTTCAATTTTGAGGAGTTCTGTAATGAAGCAGCATATAGACACTCACTAAATTTTTCAGTCTTACCAATGATGTGTTTAGAAAAAATTCATATGATCCCCACGTTATTGTTAGTGGTGATGGTGTCCAAGAGAGAGCAGCTGGGAAAATTGGGACCTTTATCTCCTGATTTGAATAAGATGGCCTGGATATGTCACAGTGTTTACCCCTCCGTATGGTCTGAGAGGGCGCTCACAAAACAACAACAACACTAACAACCTCGGTCGGCCATTGTGTTGTTGTTCTTGTTTTTTTGGGCAGCTTGCATATTGTGCTTTGTTCTCCAAATTTCCATCATTATACTCCAATAGAGCTAACGTTCATCCTCGCCATGTTCTCTAAACCGATTCTTTCTTTTTTCCCCTCCCTCCATCCGACCATCCTCCCTACACCTGCTCAGATAACCACTCCTCCATCTCCTGGCTCCATCCTCCTCTCTGCCCTCTCAATCCCTTCATTGCTCATTCCACCCTTTATCTTTAGAATACTCATCGGCTCTCCAGCTTCCTCGTGAAAACCCATTCAACTTCCTCTTCTTTCATCTTTTGTATAAAACCGTAAGTTAGCAAAGGAAGGGGCCTCATTTTAAGACAGACAAGCATGCACTGTAACTGAAACTGGCGCATCGCAAATAATCAAACTTCCCCTTTTTAAAGAAAGTGCCTGGACAATGTAGGAGACACCGTGTTAGTGTTTTCTCTATTAACACTGCTTTGCTATGGGTACAATGAATACATAGGAAGTAACTGAACACAACTAGTGTGCACCAAAGTTGCCAATGAAGAAGTCTGCAAAGATTTTAAACTAAAAGAAGAGTTTTGACATGAAGAGTGTGTTTGACCTTACCTTAACATCGGAGAAGTACATCTTAAGCATGTTAGAGCTCGGATAGCGGGTGTAGAAAAACATGAGCTTGGCTTTCTTCAGATGGTTTGGAGAGAGACCCTCCTGGATCTGAAAATAGCTGCTGTGAAGGAAATCAACAATTGCAGGGAGGAATTTGACTCAGAGTAGAGGAAGTAAGTGTCGCTGCTGATATTGTCACAAATTCAGTGCATGTGGTCGACACCTTGACACCAAGATTGACCCCCTATAAAATGTGTGTGAATGGTAAACAAATATTACAGGCACGACTGCAGCGCTGTTGTAGACTGAAGACAGCGCGGTGAAGCAAAACCATTTGTTTGTAATTAGCATTGTCCGTATCAGGTGTGAGAGCTTCATGGTAAATAAAACGCTGGCCAGAACTACAGCCGACGCTTTTACATAAGGAGACTCATTTCACAGTCAAAGTAAGCAAACGCCTTTGCCTACACCCTGCGCTAACCTCTGCGCAAAATGGGAGGAAGAATAAAGTAGGCATTTGCATATCACAGACAAAGACAGCAGTTAACGCCAGTGATGGGCAAGAAGGCCTAATGGCTTGGCGACAACACATGCCAAGCCTGAATATGACTGTTTGATACTGGCATCAAATCAATGACCGAACAAGGTCTTGAAGATAGCCCCTAACGTTGGCCCAAGCTACACGAAACCATCTCAAACTCTCATTGGCCACGCAGGATTCAAACATGTCAAAGGCCTTGTCTTCCTAATGGATGGTCTGGACAGGAAAGAGGATGGAGATGGGCTGGTGGGGGCACCTTGAAGGATAGCATAGTTCCAGCCTTCAATTACATCCCCCTCCTCCTCCCTCTGCTCCACCCCTACCCCCTAGCCTCACTGCCACTGCCAAACCCTTGGAGGAGCAAAAGAAGGAGGAGGAGAAGGAGAAGAGGGGCTCAGAGGCTTTGGACACAGCCAGTGATGGGGGGACTGGAACACATCTGCGACACCAAACGGCCCAAGCCATTTCCATGGTGAATTAACGGCCGTATAATGCATCTGATAATATCAATCTGGAGGATAAGACATTGAAAAGGGGACAGGGATGGGGGGTGGGCTGCATGTTGAAACCTCAGACCATTTCAATGACAGTTTTCATTAAGCAGAGAGAAGACAGGGCGTTAAATTACACAGAAGATACAGCCCTAAGTTTTCATGAAGACTATTTACACTTGACTGAACAAAATACATTGCTTGACATTATTTATGATCTACTGGGGTGGCTACGATCATTAAAATCAGTCAAGTGTCCAGATGTGTCTGAAACTATAGAAAGGGAAGAAGGCATCAGCTGCGAGATTGGATTGCCCTTGGCCTCAGGGATACATAGCAGCGCCAGCAAATACTGAACCACAGTGGGTTGGCTCCTTAAAGACCCTGTCTACTTTGTCTAATTCAGTGAGAAAGAGGGACAGAGTGAGAGTTGGTTGTCTATGCAGCAAGGGTCTTGTGGGGGAAACCCTGGCAGGCTGGTGTTACTCTGTCAGGCCTGGCCAAAAGAGCAGCACTTCACTCTCCACACCACACCATCTGCTCCAAGAAGAGGGGACACAATGGATCCTCAGACAGAGAGGGAGAGACGGAGAAAGAGCGAGCTCTTTTTCCTGTAAGGCAAGGTGGGATTTATTTGCTGTGAAAGCTGTGCACTTACACTTAGATTAATTTGTTTTGCTTTTTCAATTACGATTAGCATTGCTTTCCCCTTATCACTGAAATTAAAAAATATTTTAAAAGAGAGACATCAAGGTTTTACCTCTACAGCCATAAACACAACATCACCTCCCTTCAGACGACAATTAAGAAGCTTCATATCACCTGATGAGGCATTTTCATCTCCAATTCACTCACAGCCTGCAAATGTAATTGTGATTGGACTTAGGGGTGGCGTGCAAGGCTATTATTTTGTCATGATGGTGCACTCATACCAGCTGGCCCACTGTTTGCCTGCCACATCTGACAAGATATCATCATTCCCACAACACTTCCCCAAAGCCCAAAGTCATGAGAGGAAAATAGCTGCTCCACTTTCTAATTTCAGGTGTAAGGACAAGAATATTTGGAGTCGGACTGAGAACAAATGAGGAAATTGATAGCAGCCATCTGCTCCATAATGCTGCCGAGAGCTGGTGAACTTGAACACACCTCGCAAAATGTCTGACAAGCTGTCTGTGGCATCTGAGGCGAAGAAAAAAGAAAGCTACAGGACTATTAAAAAATCTACATCAATGAAAGCAGCTATAAAAGTGTAAATACAAATAAAGTGATTCATAAAAATAAGAAGCGTAGAAGACATATGAGCAGAAGTATGTATTTTAAATGTCAAACTTTGCTATTAAGTCTGTGGAATAAAGTCAATGAATTAAAAATGAAACAGCACACATGGAGATGCTGTTCTCCTTATTCTCTGTTTAGGGAAGTACATCTGCCACTGGCCTGAATTTGTAAATGCTACAATGAAAGCCACAGACTCTGGCATATGTGCTTATTGTTTGATTTTCTACTTTCTCCAAGTCTCTCTACATCTCTCTCTCTCCATTTTCTCTTTTTATCCCTCCATCGGGAGCCCGTAGAAGCAAAGGATTATGGATCTCTGGAAAGCGTTCACCCTTGGGTCAGAAGACAAGACAAGGCGAGGTAATGAAAGATAAACAGCTCGCTGCAAACACCTGTTAACGTCCGCTTCAAAGAAAAGACAGGGAGGAGGGGGTTTTGTGGGGAGGGAAAACAAAAAAGAAGTATTTGGCTGCCAAGCAACAGCCAAAGGGCCCCCCGGGCTGTTGACAGATCTTTATGAAATGAAAAAAAGAAAAGAAACGACAATGATTGTGGGATTTTTACAACAGCGGTGGATGATAAGAGGAACACAAGAGAAAACACAAGCAATCATAAATATACATCTTTACTCAGGTCCTCAGGCGGACCTTTTGTGACACACACACACACACACACACACACACACACACACACACACACACACACACACACACACACACACACACACACACACACACACACACACACACACACACACACACACACAAAGAAAGACACACTCGGGTACTCAGGTACACACAGACAAAAACAAGGCATCCAAAGTGTTGAATATATTGTATATATATTCACTTAACTAATGAGGTCACAGCAGGTAAACAACCTGTTGGATTAATTTCTTAAGCATGTGATGAATGTTAATAATTTAAAGACGATGTCGTCTCAGGACAACCCGTGTGACATGAATCAAAATTTTATAAGGGTTAAGGGGTGTTGACTTGTTGGGGACTGAGGAGGTAAAGAAAAACACAGAAGGGACTGAATGTATCTGTTTAAGCTATTAGTCCCGAGTCCCCCGGGTATTCAATTTGAGCCTCCCATAGGGGATAGCCTTTTTATCCGTAGGGCATGATTGGGGCACACTGGGGTTAAACTATAGGGGAAACTATATAACACCGTTGTGAGCCAAGTCAGTGTCCTATCTCCCTCCTTGTCTTTTCAGAACATTTTCATATAAGGAGTTGGGGCAGTAAGTGCCATGGGCACCTAATCTTCCTGAGTAAGTGATAAGTGACAAGAAACCCTTCAAAGCACTTAGGACTGAAGATGGAAGAAAAGGTTGCGTGGCACTGTGAGAAGGAAGATGTATGAGTGTAAAAATAAATAAAACAATGCAATACAATGGAGGAGAGAACAGCAGTGGGAGGAAAAGTGATTCATCAACAGTCTAAAAAAGAATTGATTTTTAACTCTTTGTAGTTCAGATGCAGTGTTTCGCACCTGTCTCTGCAGGGAATTACCACCTGAAATCAGATTTTTCCTGGCTTCCACATGCAAGAGCTGGTCTGAACCGGGCCACGTAGAGTTAAAACGTTAGGGTCACTATCGAGATTTGCTTATTATTGCTTTTCAACCCCCTCAAAACAACACTCTTTGAGTACACACCATGCAAATTTTGTTAAAGGATACGTTGCTGCCTGAGTAGGGTGAGATGTCAGCCATGTCCTGGAGGTCACCACACTCAGACTTGATGAGGGACAGGGACAGTCCCTCGGCTGTGCTTCCAGGGTGTGCTGGTGAACAAGAACGAAGGTGTGGTCCAAGGTGGTGACCTGATGTCATCTTTGTCCTCAGGCTGGTGGTTTCCCGTGACAGGTCCATGGAGTCTGGTGAGGAACGGTCCTTGCCTGGGTAGCCGCCTGTAGGTACACCCAGAGGACTCTGGAAAGGGTAGCCCATGAGAGGCAGCGGAAAGGGGTGTCTAAAGGAAGGGGGGCTGAAGCCCATGGAGGCAGAGAGTGACGAAGGGTGAAGGGCAGGGTGGTGGTGCCCACCATGTGCACCCACAGCTGAGGATTGGTGGTGGTGCTCACTGGGTGTCTTCCTCACAACTAAGGGCAGAGCCTCAGTTTGGTCATTGGTGGAGCCTGGCATCCCAGGCATGCTGGCAAAGGAGTCCAGCGGATTGGGAATGATGACATCACCAAAGCATTGCAGCCTCTGGTTGGCGGTGTGAAAGTTTGGGTTGTCTCCATTGACAACAGTAGGAAATCTTTCTGGAGGTAAGGAAAGTGGAGGGAAGGCCTGCTGGGGTGTAGGACGAGGAGGCTTGGCGAAGACCTTAACAACTGTGTCCACCACCTGGGTCATGGCTGAATTGAGTTCCTGCTTTAGCGTTTCCGCCAGCTGTTTACCTTCAGCATGCATGGAGGAGCCAGGACCTCCTTGAGCTTTGCTCCTGCCAGGCCCCTCTCTTCGTGGCTTCTGTCCGTCCGCCAAAAGGGCCTGTTCCTGAAGCAAAGCACGAGCCCTGTCCAGGAAATGGCCTGGGTCCAGGTCAGACATCTCATTATCAGAACGCAAGTCGTCGGCACCCCGGTCATCTGGGCCTGTGTCAGACCTGGTTGGACTGTCCTCAGACATGTTTCCTATGTCATTGTGGAGATCATTGTGCAGTTCGTTGTGTTCTGAGTCGTCAGTTGAGTCATAAATCTGAAAGAACTTCTCTTGCAACTGGCGCAGCTGTTTCTGCATGTCCTCTAGCTGCAGCTTGAGTTGCCTTCGCTCCTCCTGCTTCTGCTCCTTCCTCTGACACACAAGCTGCGTGAAGCTCTGCTGTTGCTGCTGGGGCAAACGCTGCTTACGCTTGTTTTCTCGGCTGTTACTGCTGCACACCTCGCCTCCCCGCGGGCTGCTGGGGGCCTGCTGCTGCGACTGAGGGGGTGGGCAGTCTAACTCCATCTCCCTCTCTCCATCCATCTCATGGTCACGGTCGTGACGGGAAACAGCAGGTACCACAATGGGCGAGTGGCTCATACCACGTATAATGTTCTCTACACGTGCTCGTTTGGCACGCAGGTGCTCATCGTTGAGACGTTCAATGTCAAAGACGGCAAGACCAGGAGGGCGACCAAATGGTGACACACACTCTTGAGGTGTGCTGTCCTGAGAGGAGTTACTACAGGCATCCTCCTGGGCAGCATCTGAGCTAGCGTTGGAGAGCCCTGATCCTGGGAAGCTGGCATCCCCTCTATCGCCTCTGTCTCTTTCTCCCCTCTCAGGTCCCCCTCCATTTTTAGCCATGTTATTCTTGAGAAGCTGGGAGATAATGGTGGTGCCAGGAAAGGGCATCATGCTGTCCTCGTATGAGTTGGCCCTCTTCAGTAGCTTTCGGAGTACATTGGACTTGGATTCAGTGTCGCTGGCTGATACGACGCCAGGCCCACCATGTGGCTGCACTACAGAACACTCCATGGAATCGGTGTCTGATCCGTGGTGAGAGTGGGAGCTCAAAGAGTTCATGGCACTAAAAATGGCTGCTTTGGCGCGGGCAATGTTATCAGTGGTTGCTGTTGCGGTTGCTACTGTGGAGGAAGCTGTGTTGCCCACCGTCCTCTTAACACCAATGTCCACACGTCTTCGCTTGGTCTGTCTGTTCAGGAGGGAGTCGCTGTCATGGTCCGGCATCACGGGCTGCTGCTATTGGGCCATATCCCACAAACCCAGTCCTCTAGGATCAAAGCCTCTGAGTACCTGTCGGCACAAGAATCACAAACGCATGACTCTCCACGGAGAAAAATACATTCACATCCACTCACTCATTCACTCACTTTGAACATGTCCTCGAACTTCAATTTTAAACCAAAATTAATCTTGGATGGAATCTTTGATTTTGATTGACTGATATGATTAAAATCTGTGAAACTCCAGAAAATTATCCAACAGTCGAGCACACAAACCCTTGCCATGTTTCTATACGGACAGGGACATCCGTGGTTTCATCTATGCAGTGAGAATCAGTGATAGAGGTAAAGGCAACAGGCAAGACGGGGTCAGAATTAGGCCTTGGCTCGACATTCCAGGGCAAAGTCCTACATATTATCCTGTCCCCTGTTACACGCTGCGCGACACTGAACCAGTTCCCACGGAAGACAAAGCTGCATAAAATTATGATAATTACTTAAGTATCTGTCCTCATTTCCATGGTTTTTTTATGGCGTGAGCAAAAACAGGAGCTATTAATTCACAAGATAAAATAAAAGGAAATAAAAATTGAGTATGTAAAAATATGTACAGTGGGGAATTAACTTCCACACAAATATACAGAGACGCATACACACATACACTTTATTAAATGCCATTTATTAACATATATTGTTCAGTCAATTCAAAAAAGTAAATTCATTTCATCATGTTTTCACTTTGCATAATTTGCAATTCTTGTGTTCACATTCATCAATATGGTGGTCGTGTCTTTAAGCAATGGGGAGATTGACGCATAGAAAAAACACAAAATAGGCCTATTGATTTTGGTGCCAGCGTGAGCTCACTTCTGTGTTTTTTAGTTGGTCTTTTCATTTGGCAAGGGCAGTTAATTCTGCTCAAATGAATAGGTCACAAAGGTCAACTCTGGCAAGGAGCAACTTAAAGCTCTCTTACAAAGACCCTAATGCCCCTCTGAAAGCAAAACGTTTTGTCAGTACAGGCCTGCATCAATAATGCTATGTAAGCAGCGGAGGCAGTGTCTTAGTCAGAGCCATAATGAGGAAATGTCCTGATATCAGACACAATTTAATCCGTTGAAAAATTTGAATGTGTGAGGATGTTAAATGCTTAAATTTGAAAACCCTCTCTTAACAACATTAAAGTAATGCAGTGATTTACAATCTTCGCTTTTACACTCTTCAATGCAACAGTTATAAAGTGTCTCAGTAAAAAAAAATTATAATTTTATAAACCTGCATTTTCACTTGGATATTATAGGATGCAAATGTTTCAGTGATTTAGAGAAAACTACAAGATTGATAATAATTAAGTGATAACTAATTTTAAATTTAAAAAATTTCAAAGACTGAACGCGATCTGCTTTGAGACATCTGCTGCAAAGACTCTATTTTGAGGGCAGTGTTTCAAACATTAGGCGAAACTCAGTAGATTAAAAACACTTCTCATCACCTGACGCATTTCTCAAAAATGATTTTTACTATTTTGCCATTACATCATGTAAAATATATTTTAATGCAGAGAGCCTTCTGTCTTCTCAACTGGCCACACATTCAATAACATATACATTCACACACACACACACACACACACACACACACACACACACACACACACACACACACACACACACACACACACACACACACACACACACACACACACACACACACACACAACTTTGTGCCCACAACTTTGTTATTTGGCTTTGCTTGCGTGATGCATATTTATAGCATGATTTTTTTCCTCCCCAAAAGAATTTTAATACTCAAAAGATAAAACCACATATAGACTTAATGTTTCAATCAAAGATGTTGTTTTTGAAATAACACTAACATTCGGCGATACGACCACAGCCAAATTTGATTTTAGAATAAGCTTTGACCGCCATGTGCAGCAGTTCAGATCGGAGGATATACATCTCCAAGAAAATAAAACAATTGACATGATCACCACGGGATCTTTACAATGAGCTTGAAATAGTCACCAGCACCTGTCTTTTCCCGACAGTGCACCTGTCTCCCATTGCCCATGCGCACTGTCTCTCGCTCGTTTAAAAACATTTAAATTAATCCAACATGAAGCACACATGAAAGAGCTGAATATTTCACCACTACTTTAATGTAACTTCAGTACATGGTTTTAATCACTTGTTTGTAGAAGCTGTACAATCTTATCTGAATTACTAAATCAATTGATATAAAACTTCCAGGCTTGATATTAAAGCGTAACATGCAGTTGCTGCAACTTTTTTTTGGAGTTGAACTTCAGCTGTATTTACTCTAACATGTTAAATGTGTGAACTGGCTGTGTTTTTTTTGTTGTTTTTTTCCATATGAAACTGACAGAAGACAGATAATGCATCAATACCCATGACTCGTTGGCGTTCCAACAATATAACCTACATCAACAAAACTCTCAGTATATCCAAAGTGCTGCCACAGAGGTTAAACATCAGATTCACAGAACAGCAGAGCTGACAGGCTCCTCAGGATTTTATGACAACAACACAGAATGTATGAGGAGTAAAAACTAGATTTAACCCCCAGCACAAAGCCAACATGATTAATAAATATCATGTCCAGATAAATCTCAGATTCTGTCTGTGATCCTATTTAAAACCACCTTCCCCGCTCTGAAATAACGCACGCTTCCAAAACTTACTCCGCAAAGTTGCAAATCAACTTTCTCATCAAAGCGGAGGCTTTGATGAGGAAGGTTGGGCTTCTGTCCGCAAATCATCCTCTCTAAATTACGGACTGCTCACACAACTCTAACTACATACGAACCAAGACGAGGGCAACGAAACGGGACAAATAATGTACCATAGATATGATTAGATGGTGATCACCGCAATACATTTCTCCATTAATCATGTTTGATTTGTTTATTTTTGTCCGCCCACCGTGCGCAGGCGAGGCACAACAAGAGAGGGAGGCATCCGAGGAAAAGGTTACTTACCCTTTAGATGAAGAGGGGGATAACCTGAAGTGCTTCGGCAAAAAAAAAAAAAAAAAAAAAAACACAAAATACGCAGAGCAACGCGGATTTCTGGATGCTGGGATACAGCCTAACAAATTCTCTGAGAAGAAACAGTTGGAATAAAGTCAGCGACGCGAAGGAAAGGAACAAAACAGGAAAAAATATAAAAGATGAAAGGAGCTCTTGCACGTCGGTCTCTCCCTCTGTGCTCTGCCGTGACTAAAAGAGCGAGAGACATAGAGATAGTGCGAGAGACAGAGAGAAAGAGAGAGAGAGAGACAATATGTATGAGTCTCCGAGGCGCACTGGATACAGAGGACTGAGTGCTGGAGCGCTCCTCCGCCACTAAGATTCACTTTAAGACACGGCTGAAGGAAACAGGAAGACGTGCGCGTCATGGGCGGCGTGATGTAACTGTCGCAACCTACCAATAAGAAGCGTCTGTCCGGTCCGGAGAACAACGCACTGAACTTGACCAGAGAATGGGACTTGAGCATTCAACTAAAGAGAGAGAGAGGCAAAAAAAGGAAATATCAGTCTTACTAATGTTTCTTCCCAAATCATCGGCTACGAGAGTAAGAACGGTTACGCACCGACTTCACACCGCCTCAACCGCAATGAAACACCCAGTGTTTGTATTCTTATCATCGTAGACTGATGTTTGAAACAGGGAACATTCTTTAATAACTGGTTAAGTGTCAGCAACTAAAGCTACTTGGTTTTAGTAGATATTAAACCAAGTGTCATTAAAATCAGAATAAGATTAATTTCACAGTGATAACAAGAAAGTGCATAAAATAAGATTTGTTAAGCAAAAGCATACTCTACCTCTCGATTTAGAGTCATTCAATCCACTTCTTCTAAAAACACGCTTTAAATTTATTGTCAAGGTGGACCGTTTTGTCCCGCTTCAATGCAAATGTTTTCAGCGCCTTCCAGTCATCGCAGTGGCAGTAAAATTAAAAATTAACGGTCTGTTTTACAATTCAAACGACTTTTTACATGCTGGCGTTGATGCATGTTTCGATCATGCTTGAGACTCTATTAAATGCAGGAACATTCCGTCAAGGCAATCATTTTTAATGATTACTAGGTGTGTAATTTGATCCTTTAATGACGTTTATATTTTACATATCATGCATCTATTTTCTTTTTCTGCAAAGACAACTGACGCATATTTAACTTCTGACAGTGAATATCAGTGGGTCACTTGAATATTGGAGGATCCAGGTGGTATGTCGTGGTTTTACGTGCAGTTTCTTCATCTGTTGCAACAAATTTACGCACATATATATTTATACCACAGAGATTCCGAGCTTTGCTTTAGCCTTCGGATTATCCAAAGAAGTCAATATATGTGGAGAATTGGACGTCTCTTCATCACGAAAGGGACATCACTCGGATTTATAAATTATCCCAGTGCGTAAAGCCCGCTTTCTCATCAGTGGTTATTAACCAAAGCTGATGATATCTGAAAACACAATTTAAACGTTATGTCTCTCAATCTAAAGATTTTCACTGACATTGGATATTTTTTTTTTTTGCTTTTGAAACTTCCCCACCTAAGGCTGAACCCTGCAGGCACTAACATCTGATCCTCACCTCGGAAAACCCGTTTGACGCGTCTGATTTATGAAATGATGACAGCCGCTCCTCCTGCATTCTTACAAACTGGATGCTTTTTATTACAGTGCAGCTTGTGCGCTCGGTAAATATTTCAGCTGTGGTCCTTTACAACACGTACCGACAAATATTACCATTATTTATGAAATATTATTGTTTTGTGTAAATAAAATGTATTTTTAATCTTCATTCATCTTTCGAGATTTTTTTTAACAGACTCTAACCATATTTCTTGATAACCCAAATCCATCTGGCTCCGGTTACGTTTCTACAATTAGAGAAAGTGTAAGTTTCGTAAAGTAAATTACCTTTAATTGATTTAAACGAATATAAATTATTCCTACATGAACGTAATATTTATTAAGATTATCTTTGGTGAACCAAGTTTTTAAATCCATATTTTGATGATGTCAGTAGATTTAAAAAAAATTGTTGATGTGATTTATCGTCAGGTCAGCGTCCTTTTGCCTTCCCCCCTCTGGTGCCTCACTTTGGATTTATTTGTGGTTCGCAGAATCTTCCTTTTTTATTCTCTACACAAACAGGATCCCAAAGTACTTAACGATAAATCTTATTTTCCATATGCTCCTCTGTTAGGTGCCAAAAAGGAAAAGGCGAGTCTCTTTTCCATGTCGCAAGCAAGTGTTTTTAGGACGAACGAAATGCAACGAAGTCAGCAAAGTTTAGTATCTGGAATGTCTTTTCCAAAGCAGGTGTCCCGGCCCCCCATTCCCCTCACTGGCCTGTGGCTGATTTGGCCTCGGCTCCCCTGGGTACCGTCGATGCGCACTTAGGCTGGAAAAACAGGCCGGGACTTTAAAGAAACGCGTGTTTGGAAAAGGAAGACTCTGATGAGGTGTAGAGGAAACATGTTGGTTAACACCGGCTGCTCCTATCGCGGCCCATTCCAGGTGGATCAACCCGTGTATTTATTCCAGACTCACTTTCCCTCCTCGCGTAGTTCTAGCGCGACACACCTCGATGCCCAAGACTGATAATGCGCTCTGGCATTGCGCACTGATGGCTGAATTTGTTGACATATTTATTAGCGTAGGAGAATTAGAAAGAGGGAGACGGTGAAAACGATATTTTTCCCAGAGGCGTTATAGCTTACTTTTAAAATCACATTCTGACCACAATTATGCGATGATATGCGGGGAGAAAAGAGGCGCCAGAAGAGACACCGGCGTATTTTCTATAATATATCAATGGATCATTGATGGCTCACTGTCTTCTCTTTTCGTTATCATTATTAATATTATTGTTATTTTTTAATAAATTTTTGAATTCCCAAAATTAGGATTACCAAAGTCATGATTTTTCAGAATTTAAGGACGTGAATTATTGATGAACGAAAGCGTACTTTTCGGCAGAAGTGAAGTTTTCGAAGTGCAGCGGTTATAAAATGGTATTAATCAGATAATGACTTAATAAGCTTGGACAGCAGCTCCATTTCTTTTCATGGACACTTTTTAAAGAGGAGAGAGGGAGGGAGAGAGAGAGAGAGAGAGAGAGAAAAAAAAAAAGAGAGAGAGAGAGAGAGAGAGATAGATAGATAGATAGATAGATAGATAGATAGATAGATAGATAGATAGATAGATAGATAGATAGATAGATAGATAGATAGATAGATAGATAGATAGATAGATAGAGAGAGAGAGAGAGAGAGAGAGAGAGAGAGAGAGAGAGAGAGAGAGGTGAGAGAAGAGAGAGAGAGAGAGAGAGGGATTTGCAAAAACACAAGCAGAGTGATGGTATAGCGTTAAAAGCTGTTTTGTTCTGGAGAGGTCTCCGGGTCCCTGAATAAAAGGGGTTAGGGAACAGGAGAGAAGAGAGAGGAGAGGAGAGGAGAAGAGGGAAGAGGGAGGAGAGGAGAGGAGAGGAGAGGAGAGGAGAGGAGAGGAGAGGAGAGGAGAGGAGAGGAGAGGAGAGGAGAGGAGAGGAGAGGAGAGGAGAGGAGAGGAGAGGAGAGGAGAGGAGAGGAGAGGAGAGGAGAGGAGAGGAGAGGAGAGGAGAGGAGAGGAGAGGAGAGGAGAGGAGAGGAGAGGAGAGGAGAGGAGAGGAGAGGAGAGGAGAGGAGAGGAGAGGGTTTGTCCGTGTAATAAACGAGTAGGCGTCTGACTCTGAGCCTCTATAGTTCTGGTTGGACTTCATGTCCGGCACTTAATGAATTCACCAAGAGGACGCTGCAGGAAAACAATATATGGCACTTTTCAGTTTTCAGTTTCACTTTTCAGAAAAATCCAATGTCGAGAACAACAAGCCTGCAAGTGTGTCACCTGCGCGCAAAAAAAGTATGCATTAAAATAAAATAGTGATGTTATTGTAGTAGTTGGCCCCCGATGACCCACATCTCTTTTTCTAGGCTACAAGTGACTGCGGAGGCGTGCAGGCATGTGTATGTGTGTGTGTGTGTGTGTGTGTGTGTGTGTGTGTGTGTGTGTGTGGTGGTGGTGGTGGTTGGGGGGGGGGGGTTGATGACTGCACGTTAAACACACACTTTTGACTCAAATATGCTCTTTTTGCATGAATGGGCATTGACTACTGTTGCAGAAGAAGTAAATGTATAACACAATGTAAGAGAAGATGACAGTAAGAACCGGGACCATGTATATTACACAATGAGAAAACACAGGAGTTATCAGTGTAGAACAACAATATTTGCGCCTTTGCGCCGTTCTTTCTGGAACATTTCAGCGTTTCACGCAAACCCTCACGTTCCCGGTGTCCACACACACACTCACACACACACACACACACACACGGCGATGTAATGTCTGGAAACTGAATTAAAGGTGTGATGTATATAACTCAGGTTAACTATTGCTACACGTTGGCCTATATTGGAAGTAATAGCCAATTAAAAACGTCGTGGAAACGTGGCTTCAGTCAAATTCATTAAAAACGCATATATTTCCAAACGTAATTAATCCTAACTATATCAGATCCGAGCCACATGTTTGACAAGTCTTTATCACACTACAACTGTGAGTTTTGCAAGTGTGACGAGCAACCTTGAAAGTATAAAAATGTTAAAAACCACTGCCTCCGAAAGGGGGGTTAGTTTAAAGTCAACAGGAATGAAGGGCGCACTCGCACGAACACGCAGAGCGCCTTGGAGGTGCTTCGACGCGCAGACACGCTGGGAAATCGCCTGGAACGGCATTAAGCCTGACGTCCTTAAAACAAACAATGGCACCATGAAATAAGGGCTTATGTGCTCAAAGTCAAAGAGCCCCCACAGCAACTCTCCCTGTTTATCTCCCCCTCTGGTTGACACACACACACACACACGCAAGCACGCACGCACGCACGCACACACACACACACACACACACACACACACTTGGGGGTTATACAGTCAGCCTGGCAGCTCCATTGGGAGGGGACCAACTTCTGCTCCCGTGAACTCTCACCTGTCAACATGGAGCAGAGGACTGTTCTTGGTAAACGCGGGGGGACTTTATTTGTCTACTTCTAGTGGGGATCTTGGCTGCGGTCACAGTTGGCTCTCCGGGTGGAAAATTTAAAACCCCGACAAAATCCCATGAAAATATTACAGTTTAAATTCCTGTGCATATTATTGTGCATCAATGATTTATTTTGCGATGTGCGCGCCTTTGGCTGTATGCGCGCATCGACGTTCAAGTCAGGTTGACCGAGATGTGGCAACTTTTAATTGCCTTCCTGCTCTCTATCGCCCCACGGCGTCTGATGTTTTGATGAACCCGTCAAGGAATAACGGATAACAATTACGAATATTGCAGTAAAATAATAACAATTTTCTTTACTAAACACCCGCCGAATTTAAGAATGGGTTTCTCCAATAGGTTTAATTGTCTTAAATATTGTTTTGTCGTGCACCATTTTTAGTTTAGAAGCGAAGGACCGTGAATTTGTGTATTTTTGATTTGAGTCTGGTCGCTGGTGCTCCTTGCGGAGGGAAAGGTTTTCCTTATTTGGATTTCTGTCCTCTAGTGCGACTATGGGGGGTGGGTGGGGGGAATAAACGACGGGCTGTGGCAGATAAACGGCGGTCTGTTTTCGCTCTTCTGATCAGTGGTAATTATATTTGCCGGCGTGGAGGTAAGTGGTCCTCCCTGGGGGGCGTATTGTACTTGACTCAATCCATGTCATAAAATAAAATTACAAGGAAAGGAGAAGATATCCTACAATAACAGAGGTGGGTCGTAAAATCAAAGAGTAGCTAAATTAAATCTAAAAGGGGGAAAAAAAAAACCCTCACGGAAAATACATTAGGCCTGTGATGGACGTGGCAGGAGGTTTCAAATAAACGGGAGGTTAATGAGGTTTTAATGGCTTATACTCCACCACTATATGGTTGTTAAACAGCACACACTCTCTATAGCTGCAGTCAATTAAAAGTAATTAGTAGTACCTGTGCTGCAGTTTCTAGTCGCCCCCAAATGCTATAAAGAAAGGCACCTGTTAGCATGAAGTGACACGCGGGGCTTAAGAAGCTTAAAGTGCTTCTGTCAGCACACACATTAGTCTCAGTTATAAGTTTAGCTCTCCCCAGCAGCGAGCGCTCCTGTTACAGCAGCAGACGTTCACACGTCTTCTACCTGTTGGCACCTTTTTGGCTGGTTTATGTATCTGTGTAACCTTTGACCTCCAGTGTGAATGTCTGGGCATAGAACCCAGCACAACCTCAACACACTGCAAGAGACCATGTGCTCGTGACCTCTGTTGACCTGTCACTGACCTTTCACACCAGATGAGGTCTGACTGCCTTAGGGGAGGTCAGGAGGAGGGTAACTCGGACGTAATTGGTCTGGAAACAGACCGGCAAACACATACATTGATTGAGATGAGTGTTGCTTTCTGGTTTCTTGTCAATTCATGGTGTGATCTGTTGCTCTGTCAATCTGAAAATGAATAAATGTTGCACCAGTGGAAGTTTAGGACCACACGTTTACCTAACTTCAACACAGAAATTCCATTTTATATATATAGTTTTAGTACTTTTATACTGTTATACTCACGCTGCTGCATTTTAGAGGTAAATATTGGTCTTTTTCTCTGCACTATAAATTATATTTTGAATTGAAATTTGAACTGAACCAACACTAAATTGGAATCAACTTATCTTTTCTCTGCAGCTTAATATATATGTTTATTGATTTCAACTCAATTCAAATTAAAATGTGTGTTTTTAGCTCTTTGAAAATGAATAAATATGTATTAAGAATAATTTTTATTTATTGTGATCTGAAATGATGAAATAATGAGTCTTGACTCAACTCCTTCAATCACCATCTACACATATCACGGACAGTTACTGTATGTCAGAACCTGTGTCAAAGGTGTCAGTAGAATTTCATCTGGATGCAGTTACAGAGTTCCATCGGTGCAGCTTCACATGCAGCTGAACTCTACAGTTGCATGACATAATTTTCATGTGTGTTATGGTCATATTTTATTAATAAGGTCTTTATCGTGGCAATATTGTGTCACCAAAAATCTGTTAATATTTTCAGTCCTTGTCTGCAGTGCACTCCCAAACCTTTTTTTTGGAATCATTCAGACTTCCTACCTTTCACAGTGAACCCCTCTTCTGTCTTGCAGTCAGGAGCACTGTGGTGATCCTGTGAAGCATTTTGTCTACAGGTGCTGTGTAACTGTTGGGAAGGCAGGCACCCTGTAGTGACAGTGTCTGAATTATTTTCACTGCAGCTAGCTGCTAACGATCAGCAGCACTCAGACAGGATCACTTACTGCAGGATATGGTAACCTGACATGCTAAATGGTTGTTGCAAATCCAGCTGCTTTGCAAACCTTGTTGATGTGTTCAGGGGTGAATAACAAGCGCTAATACCTGCGAGGCTAATTCAGTGCTCATGTTATTTTTGCACTAGTGATGGTTCTGGGTAAAAGCTTCTGCTTTTACTTTCTTCTTGGAAAATGTAGACATGATTCCGGAAACGGAGAAAATGAAACAATCTGTTCCTCTGGAATGATTTTCAGTGAGACTGGAGAGTGTAAGTTTTATGTTTTTTTATATTTTCCACAATGAATTCAACCTACATCTATTTAAAGGTCTACTGGAAGAATAGAATATTTATAATCACATTGCCATTCAGGCAAATACACCTGAAACTAAGATTGGTCGTGTTAGAATAATCTTTTGCATCTGCATACCTCCTTCACAGACGATGGCTTGTTGCTCTGTTTCTACAGGAGCACAGAAGGGACTAACTAAACACTGGCTCTATTGGAGGTCCTTCTTGGAGGTCTTACACACTGGACCTTCATCAGAACAGTCTGGTCATCTACGCTGATCGGCAACACATGAACACGCTCTGACCACAAGTGAAAAGCCAGCAGCTGATAACATGTTCAAGATCCCAAGGCTCATTAGAAGGCTGAACTCTAGTACATACTGTGTACATGCTGCATATGTGTATGTCTATATTCATGCAAATTACTCTTTGCATTTTCAAAGACTTCCCCGTGGACGGAGGCGTCTGCCAGCGCCGCTATAAATCACGTTGAGGTTGCCGCTGAGGGCAAGGCACACCTTGTCCACGATGCCCCCACTCCTGGGCTGAATAAACCAAAACATCCTGCTTCTCGTGCTGCCTGATGCCCTCCGAGCATGACCCTAGAGAAGACCCCCCCCCCCATCGCCCTCATCTCCCCTCCTCTTCTTTCCGTCCTCCATCTCATCTCTCACCCCATCCATGCCCCGCCTCCCCTTCTCTCTAACTTATGTATCTTTACTCAATTTTTTTAGCAGCTGCATTTGACATTGAAGGGGCTCCGCTAGTTTGGAACAACACAGAACTTCGTCATTACGTTCACTTAAATCCTTTTTTTTCCATTCCAATGACTTCCTGCCTAAAGAGTGGGATGAGAGAAAGAAAAAAGGAGAAAGAGAACAGCAAAACAGCAGGAAGCAAACGTTTAACAGGAGGATGCCGACACCCTCATCCTGTCGTGTGCTGGCTTGGTTCAGGTGCCCTCAGCCAATCACATCCCTCTGGTCCATTTACCTCAGGGTGTGCCAAATTTGGCTGAGAAGGTACAGTTTCTGTCATAACTCCCCAGAGGAAGGGTAATGTTTCTGAAAAGAAAAGGAGAGCATTTTACTGCCTGTCTAAGCGTACAGGTTCATAATAGAGCATTAACCCCCCTCACCACACAAAGGAGACATAAAAGTGAACAAAGAATAAAGAATGTGCAGAGTGTTGGGTTATCGGTCGATTGTTTCCCCTGATTTTTACTGCTACAGAGGGAGAAGCTAAGCAAACAGTCCAGCCTAGGGTTTGGTCCTTGGCATTGCACTTGAAGGTCTTATTATATAGACAAAAGTCAGTTCGGAAAAGAAAACAAAAATCCTCTGTGTTGCTTGGCATGCAAACCCCACATATCATTACCTTCTCCAAAATTACATTTCCAAGTAAAAGCTCAGAACTGCCAATGAATTCACTGACATGCAACAGTGTGTTTTAATTTGAAAAGGCGTTTTGTCTGACATAGGAGAGACATGTATCAAATGTTGAAATTGTAATTCTGGAAAAGTAAATTCCCCTTTCGTCATCCACTAAACACACGCACATGACACACACAAGTATTTATTTGCATGTCGGCAAGCACACAATCTCTCTCACACACCACAGGTCCAAATCTCTCCCTAACCCCTTGTATGCCGGGGTCCATCCACCAGAACGCCAGAGGAGCCTTGAGAGGACCAGAATAGCGAGGTATGTGTCTATTTGTGGTATCATTGTTGTAGAGATTTAAGATCTCACTGGTCTGCTGCCTTACACACACACACACACACACACACACACACACACACACACACACACACACACACACACACACACACACACACACACACACACACACACACACACACACACACACACACACACACACACACACACACACACACACATTGCACAGGCATTAGCCAGCAGATACATAGCCCATGTGGTCCTACAGAAGACTTTGGTGTAACCTTCTATTTAAACACCCTTATGCAGCTTCTTTCACTCTGATGCATGCAGGTTGTGCTCGTGCCACACCACAGCTCCATGCCTTTACCGTGGGATAACTTAGATATAAATGAGCCACAGTGGCAACTATGCTGGTAGGGATCCAGTGTTAGGACACAATGGGACTCTTTATCTTTTGTTCTGGTGGTATGAGTAACTGCTCTAAGAATAATGTCCCCTCCTCCATCCTGTAAATGTTCTAAGATGGACTGTTTCTGTCTCAAGGCGTGGCTTGTGTTCTACACAGCAGGAAAGTGCTGGATCATAGCTGTAAAATTTGGAAGTAAATGGGTTTAATCTGGTTCAGCTGGTTTTGGTAAGTTTGGCAAGTTTTTTGTTTTGAAATCAGGAATTTTTGTGAAACCTTAATAAACATTTAAATCACCAGTGAGAGAATCTTTCTTTCAGTAATTTCCAGATAAGAAAAAAAAACACAATCCATTTAAAAACTTTCATTGGTTGAAAGTGTTAATTTGACTTATCCGTGTTAACAACTGAAGCTACTAGTTACTTTGGATTACTGGTCAGCTAACTGGTGGAAGTGTTGGTTTTTACATTATAAGAACAGCAGCTTTTATCACAAGGAAAGGCTGGAATCTCAACAAGAGAGAGATGTCACAATAAATTAATGACTATTTATAGTAACCTGGCAAATACACTTCATAAACCATTATTGTTTAAAAGTAGGCCAAACATTCAAATGATGCTGATTTTCTATGTATAACTATGGTGTTTATTGTCTGTGGGTAAACAAAAGCAATTTAAACAGGCTACTTCAGGGGGCTAACACGGTTCTAATGAGTCTGAAACATCATCACAGCCTGAATACATTCATGGACAGTTAGCAGAGGCCAGAGAGAGAAGAGCTCAGTACTGCTCTGAAGAAGATGTCCAGATTCTTCTCCACCTGTTCATTGCAACACTTTATGCTAATAAGAAATTTAGTTTTCACTGTGTGAAACTTTATGTTGTCATTGGCGCGTAATCACCTTTAAATTTAAGCTGTTGTTCAAGAGGTTATTTCAGGAAACTGTTCTTTAAAGTTTAAAAACTTTAATTAGCTACTCTCCATTCCTGCACTTGGATATGTGTAAAAAATATAAAACATAGCTAACATAGACAGCATCGTTTGAGGTAGCAACTCAATCTCATCCTGGAGGGAGCAGGTCGTTATTGATGGATGAATGGATGGATGGATGGATGGATGGATGATAGATAGATAGATAGATAGATAGATAGATAGATAGATAGATAGATAGATAGATAGATAGATAGATAGATAGATAGATAGATAGATAGATAGATAGATAGATAGATAGATAGATAGATAGATAGATAGATGACAAAATAAAATCAAAATTGACCCTTAAATCTGAATATTTTTCTGACATACATTATTATCAGGCAACTTATATTTTAATGATATATATATATATATATATATATATATATATATATATATATATATATATATATATATATATATATATATATATATATATATATATATATATATATATATATATATATATAAAAACTTGTTTCAGGTTCCTCAATGTAATACTCCGATGCAGCTATATTGTAGCACAGTGTTGGCTGTATTACTCACATCAATCCCCAGTTTACCTCTCGCGCACACAGACTACACAAACACTGCAGTTTTGATTGTCTTTCGCTAAGCCAGAGGACAAGTGATGCCAAGGGCTGTTCCTGATCCTCCTGGCCTTTTCCTTGCAGGAATCTCCTCTTCCTGTATGGAAGTTTATCGCGGTCAGCCTGCCTGTCACGGATGCCTTCCAAAGGAAAGTGACAGTGACTTTATCCACTCACTGACCCATGAAGAGGACAGCGGATGAAAAGAAAAAACAAGTGCCTGTGCGTTTGTGTGTGTCGCCTGACTCAGGACTTCTTTTTGTTCCAGCAAGGAGGTGAGTCTTGTGTAATCAGCACAGCCTTTGCATTCAGTATCACATTCTTTTTTCATAACCCACTGACATGCAAGCATCTTCCTTTCTTTTTTTATCCTCTTGTGAGTCTCTACATAGACAAAAAGACAACCAAATCTCCATACGAGTCCAGCAATGTAATTTTATCTGTTACCCCATATGTCCCTTCTGGTATCATTAGGGTGCAATTTTTCAACAAAAAAAGTCTAAATTCTTTTTTAAGTTAATGGTCGGACCTATGAGCCTAAATTCTGAACAGTTTAACATTCACATTTAATACAAACTTTAAAAAAACTGAATCATTTAATTTTCTGTGCCGGCCACAATGTGGAAGATGAAGATCATGGAGATGTCCTAATTAGGCTTCAGGATCATGGATAAGGGCCGATCATGCAAACACGGCTAGAGGATTTAGCTTAATGCTAACGGTCTGTAAACGTACAATTAAAACCACATAGATTCAGATTTCACATCGTGTCAAAATAACTCAGTAAATCTCAGACTAAGTGAACAGTTCTCTCTGATGTCAGACTTCATGTGGTTTTTTTTCTTCTTTCCTTTTGGCTTCATCTGCCGTGTTTGTCCTTCTTTTATTCACATCTCTGTGAACGTCTGAGCAGGAAGTTGGAGATGTTCACCAACATGGAGACCAAAGACAATTCTGGTCAGGTTGAAAGTTAGAGCAGCAATGTAGACTATTGACTACCTGTAAAAAAAACTCACAACCTTCCTGTTATTCCATATTTTTTAAATTATATACTGGACTCTGAATGTTTTGTAGTTAATGTAAACTAATGGGCGAGTTAACTGAGACACTTCATGGAAATAAAACAGAGTAATCAAACATAATTCATTCACACATTCAGGTAAGTGTGGTGGAAAACCTTAGTGGATTAAAACTCGATTTACCTTCTACACACCCGAGGATAAAATTAATTCAGCAGAGGTAGAGATGTGAAAAATGGGGTTCTAAAGGTGTGATTTTATAACTGCTTCATTCTATTCCTTTATTCAACATTTTTAACATATATTTTTCGGTTGGTTTGCACACATTCAGAAATGTGAGGTCATAGATTATCCTAATCTGCACAGAGTTTTTGCAGTAGCATGTGTATTGTGTCCTTGGAAAAAACACTTTAAAAAAGAAAGTTCAAGTAGAGACCCTGCATCCTTGAAAAACAGATCAAACTAGATAGATAAAAGGATAGAGAGATGATGTCCATCTGTGCTGATGATCTCTTTCCAACTTTGTGTGGCATCAGACTTTTCTCCATCCCACTCCAGTCCCAGAGGACCGGGGCACTGGCCTTTTCTTGACCCAGTTTAGGACTTCCATTCTGGGCTTTCTGATCCGTCCACTCACTGAATGTGTGGGTGTTGAACAGAGAATCCTGAGATTATCAGATGGTCACTTAAGAGGGAATGAGAGAGAGTGAAGTGCTGTCCATTTAGCTGAAGATTATCCTTTAAAAGGAAGGGATGGTAGCAGAGATGGAGGAGTAAAGGAGAAAAAAGATGTACTTAAGAGAGAATATAGAGGGGTGGGTGGACGGAGAGATTGCTAGGACAGTCAGATAGTGAGAGAGGACAAATGAATCATATGACGATAAAGTGTGTGTGGGAGAGGGTTAACAAAAAGCGAGGAGGGAACTACGGCATCGGAGGGAAATGTCTAAATGAAAAACTGAGATGGAGGTGAGGCGAAGAGTGAGAGAGAGCGGAGGAAGGTCAACAGAGAGGTAGAGATGGAGAGATAAAAAGAAGAGGAAACAGGAAGGATGAGGACAAGAGCTGGATTAAGTGGTGAAAACAGCCATTGTGAAGTGTTCGCTAACCAAACTGGGGACCTTCTGTTGGCTTTTTATGGATAATAGGTTGCATATTCTGACTTGCATTTGTCAAACATCAACAATACAAGTGGCAATTCTGAGGAAGGCCGGATTTAGTTTAATTAGAGAAAGCTCGTGAAATGTTTACAGTATATGTAGGCTTTTTCTAATCTCACTTGTACTTCAAGGCATTTGAGTTTTTCCACTTAATGCATAAAAAACACAGTGGGAACATTTTGTGCTTAAATATTGACTGAGATCTAGTAATCCTTCAATATAGTGATTTATATGTCTGCTGGAGCCAGAAATACAGTCATACACAAGCCAACGATTTACGTAGATTATAGTATAAATTTAATTTAAATATAAATTATATAGTATGTGTTAACAAAAGGAGGCTTATCAACACATCCACAAGACTCAAAGCAAAACATATTTAACATATTGCGGAGTAATATGTTTGAGAAAACATTGCTTGGTGGATGTTCACCTGTGTTGCATGTTACGTAGTTGTCTATTCACGGATATTCAGACAAAAAAGGGTGATGATTGTACTTTTTGTTGAATCCATCACATGGTTAGTGATTCCTCACTGCGTTTGCAGCAGCACTGCTTGTTCTAGCATGAAGTTTGTGAGTTTAAGAATTTGAAAGTCACTTTGAATAACTAGAATGTAGGTCGAGCTATTAGTTTTTACTAGCAGCACAACTTATGCAAATTGAAAGAAGACACCGACTCACTGTCTGTGTAGCGGCCGTAGAGGTCTTCTTCAGATTAACCTCTGTATGAGTGAATGACTTTAGAGGCTAGCTGTCAGCTGCACACTCAATCAGAGGACAGAAATGGTACTGCTATAGTCTATACTCTTTTTCCATTGGCTGAATAAACAAAATTACATTTTCTTAACTTTTGACTGGTTGAGCAAGACACAAAAACCTCGCTGGACTGAACCCACTGATGCTGCAAGCTACCACCATCCTCAGCATGGAAGCTACCATTGGGCCAGATGATCCATGTGGTCCACGTACAGAATGCTAACGGCTCTACGGTGTATTAATCAAGTGTCATGAAGTAGACATCTCAAACACTACAGAGCTGGAAGTTCAGCAAGTTTCTTGGGCTCCAGAAGAGGAGAATGTAACCAGAATGGTATAAAAGAACGCCAAAGTAAGAAACACTGGTGGTCTGAGGTGAAGAGGCAAAATCATTCTTCTTTGTCATGTATTTCTTTACTCTAACAGCACACATGCATTCCTTGGAACTTTCTCTAAAAGCACCACAAAGTACAGTGCGCCCTCATTACTCGTGGTTAATGAGTTCCAGGAACCACACGCGATTAACAATTCCCGCAATATAGCGACGACCTATTTATTGTATTATTTACGGTAATTTAAACATTTATGACCCTCCCCATACTGATATTAAACCACCTTCTATCTGTATTACCTTTTCCCACACTCTTATTGACTGTTTAAGGCACTTTTGTGTCTCACGTAAACCAGAGACTCACAGAATATAGCGCACTTTTGATACCGTCAGCCAATAGAATTCTCGTACGGTATCACATGACTGCCTATGAAAAATCCGCGATGAGGTGAAGTCGCGAGTGTTAATGCACCAATGCACGAGGGCGCACTGTAAACCCTATTATTGGTTGTAACCTGAGATAAATTGTGACTAATTACAGCCAATCATCATGATTAACTCCATTAAATCTTTTGTAATCAATTGACACTATACCACATAAAATACATGATTTTGTCTCATAATATATCCCCAAATCAGAATACTAGTTTTTCAGCTGGAAACTGTCCTGAAGTCTCTTTAAATGTACCCAGTTTCTCTGCCACAAAGAACGACAGAAAACAACTCTTGAAGTAATCTGTTATTTGGTAGCTTCCCCAACTTCATCTTCCTGTCACATCTGTCCCCAAACATAATCTGACAGGTATTGTACAAATGTTGATGTGATACGTTTGAAACATATAAATTTAAAATCTGAAAAATTTGCAGAAATGTTTAATGCAAATTGATTTTTTTGGCAACTTGGCTTGCTGAGATGAACATCTGGCTCTTGAGCTGTTGAACGCTCCACTGTGCTCACCAGCTAGTTGCTAAGTTTGGTGCTCGGCAGGTGTAGCCGATTTTAAACTTGTTGTTTTTCTGCCAACAACAAAGAGCAAACCTAACGCTATGTTTTTGGATTCCGTATGTTAATTCATTTTGTTGAAGTGAAGAAGTAATTGTCAGGCAACAGGTGTAGCTTTGTGCTAAAAGCAGAGGTTCTTTCTGTTCTGACGGCCGATCCCAGAGGGTGTAAAAACACACATTAAAACTGCTGCACACCCATTCACGACTTCAGGTATAAAATCTATGGTGCCATAAACTCTCTGCAGCTCCACTGAAATGGTGCTGCTATAGATGGACGTCCCTCCTCCCCCAGGTAAGAGGAGGGACGTCCATCTCACTGAAGGAAGCAACAGGAGCTCAAGGATGAGAGAGAGAGACTGAGGCGAGGACGGCAGGACACACACACACACACACACACACACACACACACACACACACACACACACACACACACACACACACACACACACACACACACACACACACACACACACATTAATCTCCTCATTTTCATTTCTCTTAGCATGTGGGATTAGAATGATTTTATTTAAAGTGTCAGCTTGAGCTACTGGATTGAGAAATCTGGATTTCATAGGGATTATTATTACAGACACACACACACACACACACACACACACACACACACACACACACACACACACACACACACACACACACACACACAGATTTTTCTTCTGTGTCACTCACTAATGATCTGCTTGACCAACAAATAATATTTATCCTTAAATTCAACACAAGAGAGATGAACGGACATAGTGATACACTTCAGTGTGTGAGTGTGTGTGTGTGTGTGTGTGTGTGTGTGTGCGTGTGTGTGTTGTATCTTTTCCACTTTGTAAAACATTCAAACCCCAGTTTCACTACAAGAACTTTACATCATCACACTTTGTGAAAACCCACACAGATGTACGACAAAATTTAAAGTTCTTTTGTTCTTCTTTTTGCTTTCATCTTCATCAGGGAATCAAACGTCCATCATTTCTGTCATCACCTTCGGCCAGGCCAAGCGAAATGAGGTGTACAGACTAACCAACGCTTCACCCTTCTGTCAGATTTAACATCTAATCTACATTAGGATAAGGCTTTTACCACTCAGGAAAAAAGAAGAATAAAAAAACGGCATCACCTTTTCATCCCGGGGCCAAACCTTTTATTCTGCCTCTTCTCATTACATTAAAGGATGAGGGAGGCCGTACAGTGGCTGAGCGGTATTTAAAGACACCATCCCCTTCATCTGTTTAATTTCTCTTTATTTAAGAGATTCCCTCCTCCCTTTGCTGCTTCAGCCCCCTGTTTAATTTCTCTTTATCTAAAGACTCCCTCCTTTCATCTGACTGATTGATCTTTGCCTCACCATGAATGTCACCGTAGAGTTTGTTACTGCGAGGTCCTAATCCGGCATTTGTGAGAGGAACGTGGTGTCCGACAGGAGATAGGACGACCTCGGCTCACAGGTCTGAGCCTTGATGGTGAATGTTTCTACACAACACCTGGTGCA
>CM023625.1:3434637-3482137 GCA_013358685.1 Antennarius maculatus | reverse complement strand
TCTGTGACACACACACATGCGCGAACACACACACACACTTCCCCAATTACTCTCAACACCAGATCCTTCCTTAAGCCTCTGCTGTATCTTTTGAGTGTAACCTGCCCGCTAATAGCCCATAACCCCTGTACAGATCAGTGGAGGTTATGCTATTTGCTGGTTGCTAATTGCCCTCTTCATCAGTACTCTGTCTGCACAGGCAGCAACGTGGCCAGCCCCGGGGTCCTCCTGATGTCATTAATGTGTGATTAGGGCCGGTGGGGAGCAGCAGTTAGGAGGTTAAAAAGCCTCTGACAGCCCTCATCATCGACGAGGAAACCCTGAGACTGATGCAGGGGCTGCGCAGATGGGAGAGAGCGTGTGGCTGCCAAAGCTCTAACTTGTTATTCCTCCTCACCTCCAACAATCACGCCATGCTAATAAATGGCACTGACACGGGCACGCACACGTACAGCCACACCGTCACAGTCGTACACACACACACACACACACACACACACACACACACACACACACACACACACACATCGACACGCACAGAACTCACTGTGAAAATAAGTTCAGTCTTTCTCAATTCAGTAAGAAGTTGTTGAATAATGTTATTAAAAGGGAGTGAAAATGTAAATGAGATGAATACACCTGGAGTCTCAAAGCCTGGCTCTTGTCTCAAACTTGATGACACTGATCTGACTTGAAATGACGACTCCATCTTGGGAATAGGAGGCTGACAAATTTCAAAATTGGCACAAGCAATCTAAACGACAAACCAAAAGTGTCTGTGCTCAATCATGTCAGGGTTTTAGGATTTCTTTAAGTTGTCATCTTTAATACATGAGACGATTTTCCTGCCCCTACTGCGCAACAAAGCCATTAGACTTGGGGGAAAGATGAAATATAAATCAAGCGTCTCTTTCTGCCCCCTCCCCTGTGAACAGGTGGCTGAGTTGAATGAGAGGGTGCGCTAACTTGGCTGTCACCGTGTTTTCCAACAGTACCGCAGCCTTCTAAAGCCAAACCACCGTGAATTATACATCTATGGCAGTAACTCTCTCAGAGGAGAGAGAGGAAGTGAGAAGGGGGGGCTAAAAGAGTTAGAGAGATTAATGGTTGGAGTGGTTGTTTTTGACGCAGCGATCCTTGGCTCTGCTTCCCGCCTGCCGCTTATTGGCTTTTCAGAGCACATTTATTTATTTCGTTAACAAGAGAGCGCGGACACGTCGCTGTCACTCTCTTGGCTCGCTCAGCGCCAGGGCAGACTTGTCATCTTCTACGCCATGGCGTGCGCCTTTGAACCCCACCATGGAATACAGAGTGAGAAAATTAATAGTGCAACAAACAACATTAAAAAAGCAGGGTTGTGTCAGAGGCCGTGAGTCACTGACACTTTGGGTGTCACAGACGACTTGCAGGAGAGGAAGAAGGTCACGTGTTTTATGACAGGGTTTCCAGGACCTCAGATGTAAGTGATCAGAAGTCATTATGTCATAAAAACATCTAAACAAATGCTTGTGCTGCGACAATATATCACCAAAATATATGATCTGTTCTTTATAGTTTCGTGATGACAGTTATAATTGTTTTGTTTTGTCACATCTATTTCAACACATATGGGAACAGAGGACAGAGACGACCACAGTGGTGCACACAGACACTCAGACACACAATATTGTCAGATGTTTTATTTTTATTGTTTCCAATAGGTGCCAGTAATCATCTGTTTCTAGCGGAAGGTGCCACAGTTAATCAGTAAATAATCAGAGCTACTACAATGAAACTTTTCATTTGCTAAATCAGGGAATGATTGAATGTGAATTAAAGGTAATTAATTTGTCCATACTATTTTATAATTGTTTCATGTTAGTTATTAATCTTGTTTCTGTCTCTAACCCTTTGAATCAAATATGTGTCACATCACAAATCAGGGAAAAAGGAATTCTGCACTTTGGAAAACCAAATAACAGAATAATAATAATAATGATTTAATTGGAATTTAATGTAATTTTCCTCTGATTTTAGGGTGAAATTGCTCTAGCTAAAGTAAACACAGTGAGAAGTGTGATGCAAGGTAAAAGCGGGTATAATATAATATGAATAGTCAATCCGTGGACTAATCTGTATTCAGCCTCCCGGGGGAGTCCAGACAAAGGCTCGTCATAGGCTCAGCCAATAAACGTATTCAAGTCGGTTTCAACACGGCGCAGCAAGTTCCAACATAATCTGTCCGGGAGGTTTTGACCTCCACATCCCCTGCCTGTGGAATAAAAAGGACCTCAGGCCGGGATGACAGGAGAAGTCTTCCAAGGAGTTCATGTTACCACATGTCATAATAAAAAGAAGCTACTGTTCCCCCGCCAGGCTCCTTCCCCCTTTGTCTTGGAGGGGCTATGGACAGGGGCAGACAGGATGCGCTGGCAGAGCTGAAACTGAATATTATCATTGGAGGGAATCTTGTTTCACGTTACTGTGTGGCTGGGCCAACTAACGGGTTACACCCTCACTTCACCTGAAAGGAAGCGTTCGCTTTTTAAGACACGTTTCATGTTCGTAAGCATCTATTTAAAGACTCACACCTCCCAGTTTCCTTCCTTGACTAATTCAATGGCTGACACCCCTTTCACAGGGGCATACTGTACATTCACACACAAGGGCCGGCCGCCTTCCTCCCTCTGCTCGGCCTGCCTGGTGATTGAGAGGTCAATATCTCACTTTACCACCAGCTACACTTTCCTCTGTCACTCACAGCTCCCACTTCATTCAAACAGCAGGTTAGCCCAACAAAGGAGACCGCAGGGGAGCTGCCCGAGCCTTCCACTTACACACAACACGCACGCACACAAACACACACACACACACACACACACACACACACACACACACACACACACACACACATACACACAACACAACACAACACAGACTTTGCAAGCTGTGGCGCTGCTCAGAGCTTGACGGGTGCTTTGTGCTCGTCCGTCAGCCAGCCCTTGGGTCCTGAAGATACCTTCAGTCAGCAAGGCCAGCACCCTGAAAGGAGGGATTCACACAGCTCTGAAATATTGATACCGGGTCCACGCCGACCTTTTGACCTCTTCGTTAAATTCTTATAGGAAGAGGCCAGAAGCGTAGGGGTGTGGCCAGGTGGGAAAGCCAAATAACTTTTGTAAAAATGGACAGATTCACCAAAATGTTCAAAAATATCTAGCCTGAAAAAAAAAAAGTACACACAAATTAAAAAATGGTTACCTGCATTTTAGAGTTTGCCTTGATTCAGAAAAGTGTAATGATGAGACAGAAAAGATGGAGAGGGAGGGAGAGGGGAGCGGGTCGTAAGTTTGACATTCCTGTGGGCGATGTGTGTCTCGTCAGTGAACGCGTTCAGATTCTTTTAACAGGAGTCGATAGCCCCTTCCACTTCCCAAGCACTCACTGTGAGCTGAGCGGGGGTAATGCCATTGAACAGGGACAATGGGGCCTCTTAAAAGGCAGCTTTTATCTGGGCATGTGCACGTGGATATCAATACAACCGATATTTTTCTATGCAAGAATATGAAACGCAGAGACACTGGGCGAGTTTTCAGGGAAGAAGCAGATAGATAAATAAATTAAATGACTGGAGGGAGCTTATTTAAAAGAGAGGAAAGTGTTTCTGTTTTTGCTGTTGTACAACATACAGTCATTCACTTTGTGCCCCCCTCCCTCCCTTCGTTTCTCTATCCCCTCTCTTTAGTTTTGCTCAGGCACACATGCTCCAGCATTAGCTCTTCAAGTTTAAAGCATGTTTTTCAAAGGAGCTGGGGTGTCTGTATCGTGGCTTCAGACAAAGGGGCCAGCTCTGAGGAGATAGAGGGGACATCTGAGGCAGAGAGAGAGGGGTAGACCGGAGCATAGAGAATGAAAGAGAAAGAACGAGTAGACAGAGAAGGAGAGAGTGAGGGAGACAAGGGAAGAGGGGAAGGAGGGGGCACGATTGGACGCTTTCAACTGCCTTTTGTGGGCCTCTTTGCAGATGTCACCAGCTGTTCCCCTGCACGGAGGGTTCCAGAGTGTGGAACATCGCCTCCGGCCCCGTCCTCGGCCACCTTTCAAGTGTCAATCAGACAGGAGGGGCTAGAGGGGAGGGCGGTGACTGATGGGTGGAGGACCGGTTGAGGGAGGCAGGAGAAAGGGGGGGGGGGGTTGGTGGAAGAGAGGCAAAGGGGGACCGACAGACTGGGCTTCGGTCACTGTCCTGAGAACAGTGCCAGCGATTCGCCATTGATTAAGCCCCCCCTCAATCCGCTCAATAACAGCGAGAGGATGGAGCCAGCCATGTGCGGCGTGCAGACAAAAGAGGCCCGTGGGCAAGGTTAGCTGGAGATCACACGGCTGTAAGGCTACTGCCTCCACAGCGCTCCAGTTAGCCATAGTGTTAGTGATTAGCGATAGCCAATGCCCCCAACCCAACCCCTCCTCCCCGCAGTGCTCCTTGGTTCAACACGACCAACCGTGAGGGTGACCTACAGTCAGACGCGCATGTTGTAGCCGAGTGGCAGCAGGAACAGGAAAAGTTGTGATTGTCCGTGAACAAGCAAACATAAAAGAGGCTGACATATGGCGCGATCGACACCGAGACAAACAGCGTCTAACGAGGAGGCGAAGGTGCGCTTATCACCGCTTAACCTTGGAGCGTCTCGTCGGATGACATAACTCCAAGACACTTTTATTGACGACATCAATATCTACTGTACGCAACTGAGTGTATAACCTTCTGATCCTGCTGGGGATGATGGTGCTGAGAACGACAGCACAGAGCATTTAATCACCAAGACAGGGTCAGCTGCAGAACCCACAGACAGGAACCCAAACAACGCTTCCACAGTTTATGCTGGCAGACTGGTCCGCATCAAAAATGGTTACGCCGTCACATTGAAGAGATATAATTCAAAAGCCTGAAAAACACACTGATCCTACAGTTTTACTGACAGGCTGAGTGAGAGGCACAGACTCAATGCATCTTATCACGTAGTGTAAGTAGGTCTATTATACACACTATTGCAGCTGCCCTGCTGATAACCTCTGTGCCGAGCCTGTAAAACAAAGGCCTTTGAAGAGGACAGGAACCGGTGGATTTCATGTGATTTATGTCTTTTACAAACAAGATGCCCGGCCAGAGGTCCCAGACCACAGCTGACCTCGGTGTTTCCTGTCACTTAGTTTTTTGTCTGTCTTCGTTATAAATAAAATAAAATAAATTCTTAATAAATGCTTCAACCAGAGGAATAAACTTCCTGAATGAGGAGAAACAGTCAGTCAGTAAAACCGCACGAATATCACTATTTACAGATAAATATCACAGTGATCATAAAAAGACAAGAAATCCTAAGCTCTGTTGCATTGTGGGCATTTCCAGACTGTCGACTGACTGTCTGGCCCTAGAGCTCTATGCCTGTGAATGAGAGGAAACTGATTATTTATAGAAAAGAGTTTATAATAAGATGCATGTTGAGCATTTAATTTCAATGACTTGAGCTAATCTTAAGGAACAGCCTTCCAGTAACCACATGATGTCATCACTGAGAGCATTTTGAAACAGGTTCTGGTGTGAAAACAAGGTTCTTTTAAACACTGCTGATTTCAAGAAAACAGTGACTTTTCCACTAGTGATGGAAACACACATCAAAGTTCTTCTGCTAGTTTAATCCTGCTGGTTAATGATCATTATAAATCGCTTAGAAAGATATTTCCTGACTTGTGAACACTAGGTGACCCCTCTTCAAACCCTCGTCACCAAACAAAAGGAGGCCAAATCGCTCCCGCCTGTCAGACATGTAGCAAAACACAACTTCAGTCAAGGGGCCAGCACTTTTTTCCAAGGGGTAATATCCTTTGACATTAATCACACCAGCCATAAATCAAAAGTGTGACCACCTCTCCACTACAACCCCCCCCGCATCCCTTCTTCTCCTCCCATCCTCTCTCCTCTGCAGTCTTTAGCAAGAGAGAGAAAGTTCATAAATTCATAAATCAAAAGGATGACCTCAGCTATCCTGGCACACACCATTCCCCTACCGGTCCACACCACGGCCCCCTCATCCTCCTCGACCTTCCACTCATTAAAGTTCATCAAACGCGTCAGAAATCAAGAGTGGCTTCCTCAATATTTCCTCATCATCCAACCCCCCCCCCCCCAGCTCAGCCGCTCTCTGTAGCCACCACTCACTGAACCCAACACCCACAGAGTCACAGGGTCACCTCAAGGTCCCGTGGCTGAGAGGCTAAATGTGTCTTTGTCTCACCCGGTGTGAAGGTCTGCTAACTTTGGGAGCTGCCTGCTAGCCCCCACGTTCACAGAGTCCCGTGTTTTTCTGATGAAAAATAGCAGGAAACGTATATCTGTCATTGACCATTCAGGAGATCACCTGTAAGGAAACGAAGCGGCCAGCAAGTGCTGACACAATCATCCCTGCGCCTAGCAACACATCCTGGTTCCGGCCCAGACGCGGGGGACCGTACAGTATGTCTGAGCTGCTCCGCTTCCTGCCCCACAAGGCAGAGAGAGGGTGGGGGTGGGGGTGGGGTGGGGATGGATGGCAGGTTATCACAAGCTGAAGGGGGAATTCTGGAGAGAAAAATAAAGACTTTTGTGCTCTGAGGTTAGATGACAGATTGAAAACAAGGTCAGACACACTGGATCAGATTGGATCTAACAGTCTCCCTATCCTGCAGTTGCAAAACAAATGAGCACAAAAGATAATGGAAAAGAGTAAAGATTTTTTTTTAATTTATGCCAGTTTTAGACAGAAGAAGTCAGGACATGATCACAGTTTATTACCTTTTGATTTGATTTGATTTCTGTTGATTTGCTTCCATCAGTCACGCATGTTTTTGAGTCAAGCGGTGGTTTTTCTTAACCCTGACTCAGCGAACGACCACCGTTTGATCTTCTCTGCTATTGTGACGTTGTGTTCCTCCCATTACAAAGAGTACCAGGAAACGGGGGCCCCAGGAGACATGAGAAAGAGACCCTGTTTATCCTGAGCAGAACCCGAACTCGTGATCGCGACCCAGCCCTGCACCTGGCCCCGGTGACATGCCAAGTACACACACTCTGGTACCATCCCCGCCAGTGCAACGAACACACACACGCACACGCACACACACACACACACACACACACACACACACACACGCACGCACGCACGCACGCACGCACGCACGCACGCACGCACGCACGCACACACACACACACACACACACACACACAATCTTTTTCCAGTCACACAAGAGTAGCCAAAATACACAATTTAATCCACAAATTATTGAAGAGCAGATTAGACAGATTGAAGGCTGGTTTGTTGCACATGTCCAGAATATCTTCATCATCTGTTCTGGAGGTAATGATAGAGACAACATTCACTTGCTATACTTCTATTTAATCAATTACTTTAAATGAAAATAAAAGAATGCACAACTTTTAAATAAACAATATTTTACTTTTAAAACACACAGACACACAGATTGTGGACTGCTTCTTCTCAACATCTTTAAAATTAAAATCTGTGAAAGATGCAGAAAAACTTGTTTTTTATTTTATTTGTGTTTTGAAATGAGATAATAAATCCAGAGAAATAAGTATTATATATGTTATGAAAAGTAATGATTTGTTCCAAACAAAGCTAAAAACAAGATATATGCTCTTCTTCTCTTCTCTCTCTCTCTCTCTCTCTCTCTCTCTCTCACACACACACACACACATACACACACGCACACACACGTTGCTAATGCTTTCTAAGAATTTTGAGTGTTTCTATCAATGGCCACAGGCCTGCTAAAGATGAACTCCTGCAGGAATAAGCCGCGGACTGAAGGGACATTCTTGTTTGCACATGATCTCATCGAGGACACGTACCGTATGTTACGCTCCTACTAAAATTACACGGTCAGAAACCACCAAAAATGTTGAATCCCAGCCACAGAATCCAGTTTGGCAGCAGAGGTGTGTATTGTGTTGCCGACTCAAAAACAGAAATGCTCTGACATCTTTGTGCTCGTGAGGAGTCACATTGCAAACCGGCAGAATCAAAGACTTGCCAAAAACTTTCCACTGACTTATTATTTCCTTTTTTGATCCCATCTTCTCTCAGGGTCACTCAGCAAGGTGCCATTATTGTTTTCATCCCAAACCACTGATTGTCACCTTTGAATTTAGACCAAATTTGGGAGACGCAATAGATTTGTAAATTCCCTGTTGTTGCAAATGCCTCTTCTTCTCGTCCCTCATTATGGTGTGCTGGTTGCCAGCTCTGGAGGAGCTCTATTGTCTCCTGGAACAGCACCTGTCACCACAGTGTTAAAATGCAGAGTAGAGGGGCCGTATGGTGAAGGACGCCCTCAGCAGGCCGCTACATATGTGTGTAAATGCCTCAATTTGCACATGCACGCACACAGGCACACGCACACAAATTGTTCCTTGTTAAAGCAGTGTGTGTGTGTGTGTGTGTGTATGTGTATGTGTGTGTAATCCACTGAGCAAAGACAGTTTGAGCTGTTAAACAGCTGAGTGTCAAAGGGCTTTTATCAGAGCGAGTGGCGCCTGGACTGACACACAGCCCCACCTCACACACACACACACACACACACACACACACACACACACACACACACACACACACACACACACACACACACACACACACACACACACACACACACACACACACACACACAATCATACACCACTTACACATTCACGTACCATACATGCATCAAATTAGACTGCATCTGTGTTTGCATATGCACGTACATGTCATAAGGTTCTTCCAGGGTTGTCCTGTTGCTCAGATTCCACAGTGGACCCGGCTGTTGCTGCATCTCTCTCTCTCTCTCTCTCAGAGTGCATAACAGGACATGTGATGAGGACACGCAACACCAGTGTGTGCATGCGTGTGCTATCCTGTCATTATAAACCCACTTAATTACTCTGTTTCTCTCACACTGTGTTGTAATGCAATTAACCAGAGAGGATAAACTAATTCCTGTTCGGTTCATGTAATAAATGAATGTTGTTCTCTTCATGTATAAATATTGTTAAATATTGAATCTCCATTTATACTGTGACAGCTCCACTGGATATTTCACCATATATGCTACTGATTCTGCTTCTGGTGAAGCACCATGCAGTCCATTGTCACTGCTGGATGGTTAACTTGCTGCTGTTGTCATGAAATAGTGGATTTTGCCTAAAATTGTAGCATTTACATATTAATATGTATGCACGCATGCATTTGATCCACTAACTAGAGTGTGCTTTCTTAATTTCCCTTAGGGCAGTGGTCCCCGACCCACGGTCCGCGGACCGTTACCGGTCCGTGGGTCATTTGGTACCGGGCCACAAAGAAAGAAAAAATAATTTGCATTACTTCCGTTTTATTTATTTCGGAGTCTGAAAGATGTTTTATTTTGAAAAGTGACGTCTGTGCGGAATGACGCACAGGCGAATGCGTGTGTCTGTCTCGCTTGACAGGTCTCGGTCACATGACAGGTCATCAACCATTACCCCTAAATTAAGCGCCCACAACCGTGCCAGTGTTCTGGATTAAAGTCAAGGCAGCTAATCCTGAGGTCGCCCAAAAAGTATCGAAAACCCTGTTTCCATTTCCAACCTTCTGTCTTTGTGAAACGGGATTTTCTGCAGTGACCGTAAAGAAAACCAAACACTGGAGTAGACCGGACGTCCGGAACACACTTCAGGTGTCATTATCTCCCGTTACCTCTAGATCAGCGGTCCAAATCCGCTCATTCTACTTATTGTAATTATTATAATTTGATTGACTTGTTCACCCTTTTATTGGAAATGATCAGTATTTCTCCTACGTTGAATGCACTTATTGTAAGTCGCTGTATTTCAAAATGAACCTCAGAGCCGTCACATCAATCGAGTTTTTAATATAATTATACAGTATCTTACAATTATTTCGTTTACAGAGATGTTGATTATCAATTTATGAAAAAAAAGGTTTATTGTCTGTTGATGTCTGCATTTTACATAAAACCACTGCGGATGATTTATTATTAGACTACAGCTGTCCTGGCGTCATTAACAATGATCGAGCTAATGAAGGCCGGTCCGTGAAAATATTGTCTTAGATAAAACCGGTCCGTGGCGCAAAAAAGGTTGGGGACCACTGCCTTAGGGGATCAAATCAGTATATAAAATTAAAACATTTTTTTATACCAGGTCATTTTTGACTACAGTTTGCAAGAGCGCTCATGTTCACTAATGCTGTCAATGGACAGTCAGAAGCCTGCATTGCAATACCATCCACTCACAGAACATCAACTAATCAATCAACCTTTATTTGAATATGTAAGTAGCAATGCAATTATAATCACAGTGAAGAAAAGTAGGTTGACAATGGATTGGACCTGCAATCATGATGTCAACCCTTTATCAGTCACCTGCAGTGACTGGGATATTATAAAAGTAAACTTGTAGTAATGAGCTACAAGAGAAATAACTAGAAAGTTCAACAAAGTTAAATTGTTTCATGTTTGAGAGTGGGAGTGAGATAAATGTCTCTATGGTAGCTGGACAGCAACAGGTGGTGGAGGAAATAAAATAAATTGAGTATTTATAATAGCCGAAAGACTGGAAATTTTTCAATAAAGTCAAACAGAAATTAAAATAGTTGATTTTAATTCCACATTTGTCAGATTTTATGGCATTTGGCACAACATGTTTGCTTTAATCAGTAGTATCATCCTTATGATTCCTAAAACGATAATTCCTTTAGAACTGTTCCACAGGTGGTTCTAAAAACAATACAATGAATTTCCTTCGCTTCTCAAGATGCTCTTGAATGAGTTGCTTTAAAGACCTCATTAAAGACGATCCTGAATAGAATCACAATGAATAGGAAATTCAAGCAGGAAACACGAAGCATGTCTCTGGGGAGATTATTGCATGTCTACAACAGCTTCACTCCATAATCCCAGTCACACAACAATACTTAAGCCTCTGTTAGCATTATTTCATCTGCATCCTTTGTCAAATGCCCTTATATCTTGTTTTCACTCAAGTTACAATTGTCTATTTTAGTTAAGGAAACCACATTGCACAAATTGACATTTAAGTCTTGTCCAAGATATCAGGTTTTATAAACTTTTCAGTGAATTTGTTTAAGTAAAAATCTATATCCTTTGTCATTTTACCCTTATTTGACATGTCAGATTAACGGGAACATTATCTGATGAAAAACAGGTTGAATGATTAAGAAGCGTTGCAGAAAGAAACAGATCTGTCTTTTAAGGAACTCATCCAGACATTGAGCATGATCTGATTTTTCCATATTTAGTTTGAACAATGTGAGCCAGACTTCTTACCAATGTAAACCTTCACCCCAGAGGCCTATAATGGACCTCTTTAATGGATAGAACTGTGACACCTCCAGATCTTCTGACAGAAACACTTCAGAAAACATCAGACCACTCAGGTTGGACCATTTACATGTCAGCTCCACAAATGGGTTCCCTGGCTCTGCCTTGACCACCTTAAAGGTCCTACAGCATGTTACCTGCTCCACCTGTCCAATGGAGGGGGCACAATGGACCATTAGTGTGTCCAGACACCAGAGGATGAGTTTGCACCTTATCTGACCATCACAGGGAATTAAACTGTTGCACATCCAAAGCAGTTGAAGCTTTTTAATGAAAGTTGGGGATATTTTTTTTTGTGTTTTTATGTCTTGAAGCCAATTTCAATCAGGTTTTCTTTTCAAAGACCTTATTTTAATCTCATTATAATATTCATTTATTCATTCATTTTCTACTGCTTCATCTGTTGTGGTGGGTTGCGGGGAGCTGGAGCCTATCCCAGCTGACATAGGGTATGAGATGGGGGAAACTTTGGGCACGACGCCAGTGCATCACGGCTGTTATAATATATAAATTATTCTAATTATGATTATAATTATGATTATGATTATTATTATAGCAATGTATCTAATAATAAAACATACACTCTTAAACAGCAGACACTCCTCCCCCAGTATAATCCACATCTTTTTTAAATAATGCTGTATTTCAGATTACCATACTAATGTGGGTATGTTGTTTACAACACCGCCTTCCTCTTGCTCCTCCTCTCTTCTTCTGCCCCTTCTGTCCTGTCCCTCATATTCTCGTCACCATGCAAATTGTGCATTTGCAGCCTCCAAGTCCTCCATCCAGCCATTATCTCCTCTTATCTCGTCATAAGTCCCGTAAACCCTTCTCGGAAAATGCCCTCTTATTGTTGCTCTGGAGGACTTAAGATGCTCTTGGCCACTATAAAATGTCCTAGCAGATGTCACACTATTTGAGCACTTTTTATTGCTTAGGCTTTCTTCCTTTGAGGGGCGGAGCAGGGAGAGAACAGGATTGATGGAGAGGAGCTGGGATAGACGGAGCAGAGGAGGTTTAAACATTAGAAGGCCAACAGCTGGTTGCATCTCCCTCCCTCTGTGCATTAACCTCTTTGGCCCTCTTGCAGCAGTGCGAGTACAAGGAGCCTCTCAGCATCTGGAGCTTAAGTATGCAAAAATATCACTGTTGCTGCAGTGAGACAATGGATAATGCTGGAAGCAGGGTGGAAGATGGAAGGACATGAGATGTCCTTGTAATGCTGAAGATATACTGTAGGAGCATAAGATTACACGCTTCAATTTAAAAAAAGAATGAAAAGCAACCTTTGAAATGGTCAGACAGGCTGACATGATTGCTCCTTCTGCAGATTCTTTGTAAATAAATACAAGCTTGTTAATTTTAAAGAAGTTTGAAGAATCACAATGATACAAATTTAGGAACATTAAACAACTCTGCCTGAAGTCATTCAAGTTTTTCTTGTCACTTAATTTATGAAATAATCCAGAATCCAATCCCTACTGGCCGTTAATTTAATTTGATTGACAGAAAAGACAAAAACAGTTTTACACAGTAGAATCTCATTTCATCTCCTCTTATCTAATCTCATCTCATCTCATCTCATCTCATCTCATCTCATCTCATCTCATCTCATCGTCTCATGATTTCTTCATCATCTCATCTTGTATTGAATAAATAAATTACATGCTGCTACTGAGCTATGCATCTATCATCACCTGTCAAGGTAGCTATGACTTGTGTACAAAAAGCCATAAAATGTTCATAATGTGAGCCCCCCAAAAAATTGAACGTTATTTATAAATTGTTGATATGCATCAAGCTTTTGAATTTAAATCAAGTAGGAACATGAAGCCATAACTGCAGATTGAATGAGATGAACCCTAAGGCACTCCTGCACACACACACACACACACGCACGCACGCACACACACACACACACAGTCAGTCACCATTCACCAGCCATCACTTTGAACATCCAGTGTACCTTTTCTTGAGTAAACAGGCTGATTGTCTGTGGCTCTCTCAACCCCTCGGCAGCTGCTTCTCCTTAAGCCACTGGCTATTGCTGTCATCATTACCATCATCATCATCATCATCATTATAATTATCAGCCTGCTTAAATACAAGACAACAAAGGTAGACACACACACACAATTGGCCTCAGTAGCTTTGAGGAACATATCAAGGCTTAGTGAGAGAAAAGACAGAGGGCTGACGGTCTTTATTTGAATGGGCAGCCTTTGCTCATGTGGGGCTTGGCCCTTTCTTCATCTTTACTCAGTATTGGGTGTTGTGTGCTCAAGGGAAAGGTGTTTGACTGTGGGTGGGAGACAATATGACAATGGGGCAGGTGCTCCTGAGTTTACCTTCATACTGTTTGTTAGCTCAGGAGGCAGACAAGCAAACACACAATGCTCAAGGAAGCGTTCTCTCCCACACACTTGTACACTCATCTGTCGCCGGCACCATCATGATCTCTTTCTTTCAAACCATGCATCATAACACTCGTGTGTGAAAATGACAAGATTTAATATCGTCACAAGTAGACAAGACTCACTTCTGTTGTGGAAAATATACAACTGCACCCTCAATTTATATTTAGTTTAGTAAAAAACGGTGCTTCACTGATTATACCCATCAATGTCAAGTTTTACAGTTACAGCCTGTGAGAGCAGCTGCATGATCTGTGGTTCTAGTAGGAGCCTTCTAAAATCTAAGGAAATCTGATGGCAATGATGGGAGACAAATTTTCAAGGCAGCATCAAATTTCTTCCTGGTGGGTTTCGATTGGATGTATTGATCTGTTCCAAGCCAGCAGTTTAAAGCAGCTAGAACTTTTATTCAACTAATCTACCTTTGTAGGAGTCAGTATGTTCCCACCAAAGTGACAGTCTTGGTATCTTCAAAGTGTGCTTGATACATTTATTGCCAGGTGGGAGATTATGCAGAAATACAGTATCAAAGAAATGGGTTGCTCAAACAAAGCTACCAGACTTAAATGTCTATAGAAAGCCCCAGTTCAATGTGGGATGAGATGTCTGCCATTCATATAGTTACTGGAGATTTCCCGAAGTGGTCGTGGTGTTTGGGAAATGGGTGTAATGGTTGACTTGGGAGTTGCATGAAGTCTCAGAAATAGTCTTTGGACAGATGAGACGGGAGGTGTTTCTGAAGTGCTTCAACCATCTGGTGAAGACTGTACCACCCTCCTCTTTCTCAAGCTGTCTTTCATTCCTCTCGAGTCTTCTCACTTTCATGTGGGTAACCAAGCAAAACACGACAAACACCCAAGTGTCTTTGTGTTACAGGTCAACCTAAACTTTTTAAAGGATTACCAGTTGATATAAAGTAGGTAACATGTGACAGCAGGTTATGAGTTCGGAACAACTATAAAAACTCAAGTTGTGGTCAGACAACATTCAAGAAGTGGTTTTTCTCACACAAAATTAATGGAATCAAACCAAAACAATGGTGTCTAGCCCTCATTTTGAGCACTTTTGCGAATCTTCATGACTAATTACTGTGGATGGTTTGCCAATTTTTTTCTGTATGTTCCTATCCACCTTGAAAGGGAAGGAGCATCGAGTCATTTCCTGGTACCCGCAGGAAATTAGGGCCAAAATTGCAGAAGCAAACACTTCTGTGGCCAAGACTCACGAGGAAGCACAGTTAGAAATTAATTAAAAGAGGGGAGGAGGGAGAGAGGGAGTATGACAGCAAGGGTGCTGAGATGAGAGAGAGAGACAGAAGGAAAATATAGAAACTGCTGCACGAGAGCAACGCTGCTTGTGTTTGTCCATGTGATGCTCACATGTGGACACCAGTTGTCCTCTCTTGACTCTGCCACAGATAGACGAGGGGAACACTGTGATCCAAACACAAATCCTTGGTAAGGGTCCTTTTTCTGCCCCCCCTCCCTCACCCTTTTCTCTTTGCCATCAGTAATTCCGGGTTTCACTACAACTTAAGCACTTAGCTGTAATCCCCATGAAGAGGCAATAGCCCTGCACAAGTCATTTTTCAACCATTAACGGCATACAATAGGGGCGTGTTAGGGGCTCACTTAAATGGATTGAGCACAAAGCCTGTACTTGATAAGTTTTTAGCTAGCAAGAATCTGCCATTTACACCCCTCCTTTTGTGCATTCTCTTAGATGGACTTGTCTCAGCAGTCTAAGCCGATTTTATCCCTTTTTTGCATTTGTTTAATTCCTACAACACAGACAGGCTTTAGGATATGTCCTATTTCTTCCCTTCTCCCCTTTTTTTCCAAACAAATGTCACAGTGAGTGATTTACAATGGACAATATCTCTTCCCACTTCCTGCAAACTAAACACAGGGGATGATGGTCTCTTCTTGATATTTCCAAAGCTCTGCCTTCAAATTAAGCCACTATTTCTAATCTTTTAACACAGCGCATCAGCCCAGCTGAGGGGATGTATTTTGATATGCTTGTCTGCCTTGGATGAAGCCCGCAAAGGAAGTGGACTCCAGACCCTTCAGAAAACACTAATACCCATCATCCTCTGGGGGCAGGCAAGAATGCATTCTGATACTGCTTATCAAAGGAAGAACACTGAAACACAAGCGGCCAAGGAAAGAGGCCAGGGACAAACCAGCATTGTCACTGCACATCATTTGCACACTGGTCATAGAAGAAAATTTCAGAAAGACAATCCACAGTTGTTGCATGTGAAATCAATTAAGGAGAGACTCGTGGAAAACCAGGATAGAGGATCACTGTCTAGAGGACTTAACTGCATGTGCCATGAAGTACCAAATCTTCTGAGAATAAGAGTTTTGTAAATTCAAGGACTTTGGAGTAGTATTTTTGTAATAGAGGTCATTGGTCAACATGAGTTGTATATGTATGTGTAGAAGTACTTCCACAAGTCATTCCCTGCAACTGAACAGAATGCAAAGCTGTTTTACTGAGTCTAGCGGCTGCTGAAGAATAGTGCAAGTTGTTTAAAGGTTTCCACATTTTCAAGTATGTAATTTGTTAACAGAAATCCTTTGAGTCCAGTTGTTATATAGATTTACCTTAATGCTCTTAAAAGGCCTCTACACAAAGTGGTTTTAGTGAGAAAGACAGTCTAAAGCTGAGAACAGAACAGAGAGGAGACTAGAGGGAGTCTGTTGAGTCACTGTGAGCCGATCTAATCCAGAGGTTTGAGTGTTTGCCACTGTCACCACATCTTAAAGCAGATCGCAGTAGGAGGTGCTGAGATGCTCCTCGGGGCTCAGGACTCTAATGGTTTGATTAAGCCCATCCAGCCAGGCCTGTGCTGCAGAGACTAAACCTCCATTTAAGGACCAGACAAAGACAAGACCGCTGGGACGGATAAGAGTATTAAATTTGACTGCAAGCCTCACAAACGCACAGATGTAGTTGGTACACAATGTAAACACACACAGCCAGGGATGCTGTGGGCATGTTTGCACAGCAGTAACAGACCTTTCTGCATACGGTATACCTGACTATGTCACCGGTTGCTTTACTTAATGAAATATTAAGGTAAAGCCAGATTACATTGAAAATTAATCTACAAATGAAATCCAAGAAAAACTGCTTTTTTCTGACAAAGGGGCTCAACCCAATAAAATCTAGAGCAACGTTTACCTGCCTATAAATAAGCTTTTAGGATTTACCATAGAAGTGACGCATTGACTCTTGCTCTCTCTCTAGGTGGAAGTCAAGAGTTACACAGTTACAAGTAGCTGTGTTCGAATAATCTGATTAAGATGACCTAAAATCTCACTGAGTCATGGGTTTGGAATGCGGCCAAACTTGCATCTTACAAAAACCATGTTATATGTAAAATCTGTGGTCTGAAGCTTTTCATTACTGATGGAATTAAAGCCGAGATCTTGACATGATGCCATCCACACACCAAATTACAGCACAACACAGGATGATCAATCAAATCAAGTCAACAAGGACCATAACAAAATCTGCCTCTTCATCAGTATTTGTAATAATGATGATGCTCGCACACACACGCACACACACACACACACACACACACACACACACACACACACACACGCACAATCACGCACTTTCCGTCCGTATTGTTATGGAATATGAAGAGTTAAGTCCACTCGACATTATCCCTGACTTTGCTGGCTGGGCTGGTAGGCTACTAAATAGCAGCTGTCCACCTGGCGAAGGAAGACCCGTCTACTGGTACAAACACACACAGACACACAGACAAGACACACACACACACACACACACACACACACACACACACACACACACACACACACACACACACACACACACACACACACACACACACACACACACACACACTCACACACACACACACACACACACACACACATACGCATTCTCCCCCATACTCTTTCCTTGTATCCCCTCCACTTTCATGGAGAGGAAGCCCAGATGGTCAGGGAAGGGAGCATTGGCCAGTGTTAGAGCGAGAAAGAGAAAAGTAGAAAGAGAGAGAGAGAGAGAGAGAGAGACTGAAATGTTTGGAGACAGACAACAGGGCTTCCAGCCAGGTCTGAGTGGACAAGCAGAAATAAGGAGAACCAGTTCATCAAGACTGACCAACAACAGAAAAGGACCATCAAAAATTTCCAGTCTCTCTCAAGCCTCCACTTGAATGTCATTTCCACAGCACATCATACCGAGAGTTAGAAATGTGAACCCGGAACCAGGAGGTATCTTAGCTTAGCATGAAGACCCAGATGGGCTTCATTTAAAGTTGTTTGTTATTTTTGTATAACTAGTTAACTATCAGTACTTCAAGTCTTTCTGTATGGTATTTACTGGTTCCCTAATAATATCCCTCTGACAAGAAATATTGTGCAACAGACTACACTCTGGGTTAGCTGGGTCAGTTAAGATGACCCCTGGCAACACATCCAAAGTTAATAATTCATTAATAATAAACGTGTGTATCTATCCCTGAGGCCTCATAAACAGAAACATAAAAACTTTGGTTTTAGGGGCAGTGTGCAAACGACTTCCTGGTGAACAACAGCCAGACAAATTTACACAGCTTACCTACTTGTCGTGGTCAACGGTTAGTTGCCATGTTTGGAACATCATGACATTAGGGACCAGAAGCTGTGTTCATCCACAATATCTGGCAAACTATAGCCAGAGACGCTACAGAGAAACTGTTACTGCAAGAAGAATGAACTGTGTCTAAAAGCATAAAGTGTCATGTTTGAACCTCAGATTCTGTACAGGTTTTTATGATCAGTGGGGACATGTCAGCTTTAGAGACATCAGTAGACATGCTTTTCATCTTTGGACAGAACAAAGGTTACTGTTTCCCCCTTTTCCAAATTAATACAATAAGCTAGGATGGCCCTGACTCCAGCTCAATATTAATCTTTTCATCTAACTAAAAAAAATATCCCAAAAGGTTCAGTTACTGACTTAACATTTGTTTATCTATGAAACCAACAGGCGCAACAACAATCGGTGGCATAAATAAATACTAGTAATTGTTGAATCTGGTTCATCCTACTTACTGTACATATAAATATTCAACAAGAAGTACAAACAGAAAAAAAGAGGAAAAAATAAGGGCAGGCATCTGAGTGAGTTGTTTCTGGGATGTGAACCCCTTCGTCCAGATGGTGATATTTTTTTCAACTTTAATTCATTTATTTCATGTCACAGTTGTGCTTTGATCACTCCTCTCTAATAATTAATGTGCTTTTGCAGCGAGCTGCTCTTGAAGTAATTGTTTCAGTCTCCACCGTACCGATACGAGCTGGCTTTGACACCTGCTTTTCCACATGATGGGAATGTCGCCCGCTCCCCCCCCCACCCCCACCCCCCCTGTCCGTTTATCTCTCTCTTAGTCTGTCTGTCTTCTTCTGAGTAGTGGATCTCCTAGAAGTGGTGTTACTGTTACTTATTACTGAATGAGCATGGACAAAACACACACACACATGCACAACCACACATAGAAACACACATAGAAACACACATAAACACATACACGCACGCACACGCACACACACACACACACACACACACACACACACACACACACACACACACACACACACACACACACACACTTTCTGGTGACTTTCCAGCCTGGTTGGGAAACAGTATTTGGCATTTGCCACTCATCCATTATTGATCAGATCCAGCTGCCATCATCTACAGATCACTTAGAGATACACTATTGTTTCTGTGTCTCATCACAGATTCACATACAACAAAGTTAGTAGCTTTATAAATTAAAAATGTGTATCTGCTCTTTATTCTTACTTAGACTCTGGATTAGGATACACTGAATATTACACAACAATAAAAGAATGGATTTATAACAATATATAACAACAGAAAACCACAACGATGTAGAAAATATTTAGTGAAATAGATGTATAATCGCTCCAAAATGCGCTGGCAACGCATCAGGGGTATACCCCACCTCTCACCTCTAGCCAGCTGGGATAGGCTCCAGCAACACCCATGACCTGTAGGTTACAATTAGGTTACTGTAATCGTCTTGTCTACATGAAAATGGATGGATATTTGCTGTTTTCTAATTAGAAAAGGTTCTATATAGTAAATGCAAGGTTTATCACACAAGAGAAAGAAGAAGGAAGGTAAGAAGTAGAACATGAAGAAAAAGCAGAAAAAGAAAAAACAGAAAACAAGAAAAAGAAACAAAAAACAAAAACAATAACTCGAAGAATTTTATCAGTCTCTCAATATGACAATTCTTTTTATCACCAAAGTATTTTTTGCACTCATAAAGGCCTGAAATGAGAGACTCAAGGCTGAGAAAGAGAGAGACTGAGATGGGGATGAGCATGAACAAAACACACACACACAAGCACACACAAACACAGACCCACACACACACACACACACACACACACACACACACACACACACACACACACACACACACACACACACACACACACACACGCGCATGCGTGCGCTTGAGCCCCTAATTTCCAATAAAAAAACACTCAAAGGTGATCGGCTGAAGGCTAAAGATCTGTGGCCCATCTGAACCACAATCTATTCATTCACAACAAATTAACATTAACAACTGCAAGGTTTTTTTTTTTATCCCGGTGCTTCAGTAATAAAGAAGAAATATCTATTAGTGTTTTACTCAGAGCAATAAGCCACGAATAAACAATTATAGAGTGCCTTACTAGAACCTTGTTTAACAGAGTTTCCAGGTGCTTTATAGAATAGCAGATAATTTATTCAAACAAATGATTTTTTTTTAAACTTTCCATAGTGCTTGTCTTTGGCACATTGCTTTATTCACTTGAGGGCAAGAGAGAGATGCACTTGTTGGCTGAAGGTTTCGGGGGTAAGAAGAGGGGGTGTGACAGAGACATGGCGGGAGGAGGGAGAGTTTGCCCTCTGTAACATACCCACTCATCCGTGTCTGTTCTCAGCACCCCCCCTCACTCCTCTCTCACTCTCTTTCTTTTTTTCCAAATGCAAGTCACCGTGAAAAATGTGCTGGTCCAATATTTGCTCAGAAGTGGTGCTGGGACAGGCAGATAACCTATCAGTATTTGAGTTTGGCTTCCCATGGCCCAAATAGCCATCCTCCGCCTGTTTAGCTTATTGATTGGCTTGGCAAGAAACTAGGTCCTCTCAGCAGTGACCAAGGTCATACAACACAGACTCTGTGCCACCCATCCACCCCCTTAAAGCTGTTACCATCACCTCTTCGACACCCACCACTATCACTTCCTTCTCCTCACACACACGATGCACACAGGCATGTACATGCAGAATAATGTGGATGGATTCATTCTATCAGACATACTTCCACAAAGCTGTAGCTCTGTAATAAAGTCTGTGGGAGCTGTGGAAATGACTGGCATTAGGGTTCAAAAGTGTGTCTCTGATTGGCCTATGAAAAAGGTGAAATGTAAGACATTCACTCATTTTTACATTTATTTGAAGATAAATTCATAATACTTATTTTGTTTTAAAAATACCAGAAAAAAAAAGTTTTTAGCATGAATTTCTATTAGAAAAAACTTGAAGTGCTTGAATTTAGGTACCGTGTGTGTGTGTGTGTGTGTGTGTGTGTGTGTGTGTGTGTGTGTGTGTGTGTGTGTGTGTGTATGTGGGATGACTCAGGGGGTGCACCAGAGGCAGCATCCTCCCCTCCTCTGTGGGAATCAATGGGATTGAATTCTGAAGGTTTTCTCAGGGGCATCAGCTCCGCTTGTCAATACCGCTCTGTGTCACAAGTGCATTTTGTACACACAATACACACATACTGTATATGTATATACTTGTACAAGCACATACACACACGCACGCACGCACACACGCACACACACACACACACACATACACACACACTTTCCCAAGCCATACCTCTCCCTTGCCCCTCCTCCCTTCAACATACTCCTCACTTTACCTCCTGCTCGTCTGATTTAAACTTGCCCCATTTGCCCTGTTCCCCACCCCATTATTACCCAGGGTGCACTTATCTTCCCTCAAATGTTTTACCTCAGTTTTTCAGTCTTGCTGCTATTGCTCTACTTTTCATGATGTATGAATGTAATGTAAACAATCATTGCTATTTATGAGTTATTTTTTTAATATATCCCACTGATTCCAGGCTGTCGTCACATGAGGATGAACTATTTCCATGACAGCTGAACTACGTCTGTCAAAAAAGACCTGTTGAGAGCTCCGGAAAAAGCCAGTAAATAGACTTTGGGTTTGAGCCCTGCTGCTTCTCCTGCCTTAACGGTGAGTTTTGTGCTCCTTCCACCAATGGACACACAGATCCTGTAGGAGGTGAGAAAGTGAGGATACGGAGAGGAATAGGAGATGAAAAGGAAACAAAAAATTATGTGCTTGATTTGATAACATTTGAAGGAAGTTTCAGATTTTCTCGATTATTTCTTCCATGTCCTCACATCCTAACTCTTAGCAGTAGCAGCGAGTCAGATCAGAGCAGCTCTGGCAGAAAGGACAAAAGTCATCTAAAGGTAATTTTGTCACATATTTGAAACCTTTCTGATAATGGATTGTACAAAATTTACATATAAAGTCGAGCAACATGGGCTTCCTAAGGTTTTATGATAAACTAATAAATTATTTTGACTTACAGAAGGAGCTCTGGATTAGTCCGTGGTCAGCATCTGTGACTAATATGGATTAGAGACGTACTCATGGAAATTTGAACGGAGCTGATATGTGTTTCTTAAACCTGAATGGTCAGTTTCATTGCAGAATCCCTCTTCCACTGTGTCCTGTTCCTGATTTGTAGTCACGTAAACATCACACACACTGTAACCTGTGGCCGGCTGATGATGAGCAGGGCACGCTGTGTGATTAATGGCCACGGCTGTGATATTCTGCCGTGATCCACTGTGACATAAATCCCTGATATATGTGTCTTGCTCAGAAGCCCACCTTACTAAGAGGGTAAACGGCTGATCTCCCTCTCACACAAACACACATAAAAACAATTGACACACATAATCACTTACCATTGTGCTTGAATCTGGCTCTGAGGAGTTTGAGTGTCGTTCTCTGGGTGGAGGGAAGGCCCTTGGGCCACAGCCGTGTGTGTCTATCCGATCTGGTACCCTGCCACACGGAGGGAGGCCTTGGAGCCTGAGGCTTGCCTGGAGGCTACAGCCAGGCCTTGAAGGACATGAGATACAGACAGCGGAGATGCTGCCTTTCCTGCACCAAGCCAACAGATTTTGACAAGCAACCAAAAAATAAAAAGCAGAAAGTTTCTCTTTTGATTTCATGTTCATCTCGCATAATTACACACACACACACACGGTCCAGCTACCTTGCAGGATCCCCCTGCAGCCTTTTCCACGTACGTCCCCTATACCCTCCACACGCACACAGACACACACATAGTGTTAGCTCCCGTCGCCAAACAGCTGTCTGAGATGTAGCGTCGCAGCACAACCATGCTTCATCATTGTCCTCTCCCCATCACCTGCTTTCCTTCTCCTCCTTCGTCTTCTCCACTCCATCCCTCCATCCATCAGTATTTTCAGACACAGGGCTCTGACAAGGGCACATCCATCCAATGCTCATACATCACCTTTATAGGGTGCTGGTGTCCGGGTGGCGGCTTGCTGTCCCAAACTCCTTCACAAGTTGGGACACAGCCAAGTTTCAGCTTGTCATTTTCCTTTGTGTGAGGAGTGGATCTCTTTGTTTATTGACACCCCGGTGAATCCGGTGGGTGAACGGTACACCCCTCTCACCCCAGAGAGGAACATCACAGACGGCATGTACAGAGAAAACGGCAAAGAAATCCAGTCAGACAAAGTTTTCTACTGAGCAACCAGATGTAACAACAGACTGTCTCTGTAAGTTAAATGTTTTTCACTTGTGACCTGTGATTAAGAGAATGAACAGATTTGATTGGCTGAGAAGCATCATGTTTGATTTCACCTTATAATTCATGTAATTATTGCAAGTTTCCTAATAAAATAGTTTAATTCTGAATTCAACATGTTTAATACAGTATTTCAGCACATTGAGACAACCACATTGTTTTATTCGCCATGTTAACATTTATTTCACCAGGTTCACTACGCTACAATAGTTTTATCAGCTCTAAATCATTTACCCACCTATATATTTGAATAAGCTCACTTGAAAACCTCACGCTGTCACTCTTACAGTGTCTATCCAGAAGTTCGGGCCCCTAGCCGAGTTAGCTCTGGTCTTCACATTTGTCTATGTCTCTCACTTATGGAGCCGTTTTGTCTTCTTCAAACCAAGTGGTTTATGTTCTTTGATTGTGACGGATCTCAAGTTGTCATGTGGGGAACCCCGATGCTTTATTCACCAGGACCGAACTCACAAAGCCGGATGGCCGTAACGCCAAAGTGGCCTTCGTCTTTGTATTCGTCTGTCCCACACACACACAGAGCCATTACGGCTTTGTCGGACAAAGCGGTGTGTTTTCTTGTGACGGCGAAGAAAAAAAAGAAAACAAACGAAGTCTGATATTATTGTTTCATCGTGGAATTTCCACGGGATATATATACATGCATATACAGTATATACGTGTATGTATATATATATATATATATATATATATATATATATATATATATATATATATATATATATACTGTGTGTATACACACACACACACACACACACACACACACACACACACACACACACATATATATATATATATACATATGAACGATTACACCACTGTCTGTATCTGTTCAACCATCTAAATGATCTGTATCCGTATCTGTACTCAGAATGGGCAGGACTTAAACTGAAAGTGGGTGTAGTTTGACCGGAAATGGGTGGGGCTTAAATCGGTACATTATTTTAAGTCTGAAATTGATATGGATTAATCAGAAGTCACTACATTTATTGTTTATTTTAAAATTATTTACAGAACAGCCTCAAAATTGGGATTCAAATCAATGTTTTTGATCACAAAAGTAGGAGAACTATTAACAGAACAAGTTTTTTATGAACTCAGAACATTTAGTGCATTAATGAATATTACGCAATAGGAAATAGGAAATTATGAACTACAAAGTATGCATGAACAAGAATTGTCATACTCAACACAACTTTCTATTTTTTTTTTATTTTTTTTTTCATTTTATGTAACAGTTAAAATATCTATACAGTATATAAATTATCAATTTGAACTGTGAGAAACTGTCAAACGAAGGAAAAGTAGGTAAAAAACCCCAAAATGACTGGGGTGGAGGCGGTGACCGATGCCACACGAGCAGTTTTCAGCTCTGTCTGGTCAAATGCACCGCGTACGTGCAAAAAAACAAAACAAAAAACAAGGTCACGTTAAGTAAGTAACCTTAAACAGACCGAAATAGAGGCAAGCTGAAGAAAACCAGTGATGTGTTTCTGTAGGGAGGGGCAAACACTGTGTGTGACTGGCCAATCACAGAGCGTGAAGACAGTCAGAGAAGGGGTCCCCAACCCCCAGGCCACGGAATGGGACTGGTCCGTGGGTCACTTGGTGCCAGGCCGCACGGGAAGAAAAAATAATTTACATTACTATCTGTTTATTTATTTCGGAGTCTGAAAGATGTTTCATTTTGAAAAATTACCTGATTCTCTGTTACATTTGTCTGTGTCAGTGGTCCCCAACCACCAGGTCGGATCGCGGGACATTAGGTACTGGGCGACACAGATTTTTTACTTTCTTTTCTTTTATTGATTACCAGTCTAAAGATGCTTTATTCTGAAAAGTGATGTCTGTGCGGAATGAGATCACCCAAAAAGTATTGAAAACCCTGCTTCCATTTCCAACCTCCTGTCTTTGTGAAGCAGGATTTTCTGCAGTGGCCAAAAAGAAAACCAAACTGCGGAGTAGACTGAACGTCCGTAACACACTTCAGGTGTCATTGTCTCCCGTTACCCCTAGATCAGTGGTCCCCAACCACTAATTCTCATTATTGTAGTTATTATTTGATTGATTGTTCATCCTCTTATTGGAAATGATCAGTATTTTTCCTACATTGAATGCACTGATTGCAAGTCGCTATGTTTCAAAATAAACATCATCAGTGAAGTCACTTGAATCGAATTTTTAATAAAATTATTTCTTATAATTATTTCATTTACAGAGATGTTGATTTTCAATTCATAAAAAAAAGGTTGTTTATTGTCTGTTGATGTCTGCATTTTACAGCTGTCCTGGCATCATTATACAGCATTCTGAGTCAGTGTTTTTTATATATACATAAAGAAACACTAAGTGACTCCTAATTTTAAGTATTGCTCTATACTAGGTTTGGATATATATATATTTTTTTACACAGTTTAATAAATCGTGATACGTATAGAGCTTTTCAGGATTAATTTGAAAAAATTCCATGAAAGAGGTTTTTGTGTTATTATTGTATGTAGAGAAAAAAGGAACACATGGCTTTAACTTCACTCCTGCTCCTGCTCCTCCCTCCGGTGTCTCCTCTATCTTGTCCTCTCTATCCCGTCTGCCTCACCTGTTTCTTCACATTTCGTATCTATTCTTAGTTTTTGCTAGCTGCTTATGTTGTCCAAGTCCCGCCTCTTCCTCTTCCCCCTTTCTTCCTGCACCATCTATCACTCACTCCCTCCTTCTCCCTCCCCCTCTACCTTTTCTCTGTCTGTCCTTGTTCAGTTTCTCCTCTGGCTCACCTCTCATTAAGCCCCTGTGCCCACTGCCACCATGGCCAGTGTCCACCCACACGTCTCACACCTCCTTCTCTTTGTGTTTCTCGTATTTGTCCTTTTTCCCCATCAAGTCTTTATGGGCCCTTCCTCTCACTCATGTTTGATCTCTTTCTATTATGTGGAGACCTCATACATCTCAAAAGACAACTGATGTGACACGTCTTGTTCTTTTAATGAACTGATAACTGCTACTGAAGTAAATTTCACCCTAAAGGAAAAGTCCACGCAACATTTATGTTTGTTTCATAACAGTTCCGTCAGAACCTCAGTAGAAAACATAAAACAGCTCGATGATGAAGCCAAATACTGAAGAGCTGAAGATCAGGATGAGGGCAGCAGTAGCTCATTCGGTAGAGCGGGTCAGCCAATGATCCAAGATCAATGGTTCAATTCCCGCTCCCGACCATTCACTCTTGGGAGTGTGAGCTGGCAGTGGGAGGTGCCAGCTCATCTCCCAAGCGCCGAGGTGTCCATGAGCAAGGCACCGTCCCTTCCACAAGCTGTTCATTCAGGGCGCACCAATGATTTGGCTGCCTGTCCCTTGGCCTCCCTGTATTTACTGCATGCCTACAGGCCCCTTGTGTGTGCTCGGTTGTTTCAAGGGCATGTACAAAAACATATATATACATATATGCATGATTACTAACCACGAGTGAAAACATAATAATTTCCCTACAGGGATCATTAAAGTTTACTTCTCCTTCATTCATTCATTTTCTGTCCCTGTTCCTACGCTTTAGTGGGTCACAGGGGTTGCTGGAGCTTATCCCAGAGGACTTGCGGCCATGAGGTGTGGAGACGCTCCCCAGAATTAAATATCAAACATGTCATAGCAAAACCTTCATCCAGTTTTCTAATATTTGCACAATTTCAGCTCATTGCAGTGGCCGAAGAAATATATTAAGTCTTGCCAACGTAAATAAGTTATTCCTCATTTTTTCTTTGTTGTAGTTTTCACAACTGCAACAACGGTTGATGCTGGTCCAATGTGTTCATGCTATCAAATACTAATTCCATTTTGTCAATGTCTCATACTGTATTAAAAGGCAAAGATTAATTGTAAGTGAAATGCAAAAATTGCTTGGTTGGTCTTTCTTCACAAGGGACATGAACCTGGGTCTACACCCCTCTTGGTATTTTATTGGTCTGTACATTACATCAGGTGTGCTAAATTATATGACAACATGTTTACTCGGTGTTCAACATGGATGCTGGTCAGGCTGCTCCTCATACCTACATGTAATACGTTTATTTAATAAAATTTTGAGGGGGGTGACGGATACGGAGGAGACAGAGCAACACTACCTGAAATGGTTATGGGCAGAGTAGCTAGAATTGAGCCAAAAGGTAAATGTGTGTAAGACACAAAAGAAACAACAGAAATGAGTAGTGGAAAAAACTCATCAAACATAAGACTTCAAATCTCATTTATTTAACGGCTCCTATTTCACTTCCCTGCTGTGCTCATAGCCACATCAACACATAGGATGCAAGGAAGTAAGTAGGAATTGATGGATAGACCATTTCTGGTGGAGATGCTCATTTAAATAACAACAAATAGCAAAAGGAGTTCAGTGCATCTCATCTAGATGCCGACATCACTAAGCATCAGTGTTTGATACCTCAGACCCCGTCCACACGGTGCCGAATCTTTTCGAAAACTCAGGTTTTTTGAAAACTTTTTAAAAACGCTGGCCAAAGTGAATTTTTTTGAAAATGCCGGGTCTGCGTTGACGTGTGGATGCTGTATCCGCAATTTTTTCTATCCAGGGGGCGTCTCCCTGCGATGAAAACCGCTGTGACGTCATGCGTGTGTCTATACATACAAAGAGAATGGACAGAGTTTTCTGATGTATAACATGTTTGGCACTTGAATATTTGTTCGTCTGTTTCTTTATTTATGAATTATAAAGTTCATTTATTTATTTATTCATTCATTCATTCATTCATTCATTCATTCATTCATTCATTCATTCATTCACGTTTCTCGCCAAAGACGCCGACGCCAGTTCTGGGTCGGAACGGGTCACCTGCTGATAGGAGAACTCTGTGATGGAAGTTGTCCTCCACAAGGAACGGCGTGAATTTCCACACGTCCCGGTCCTCTCTCCTGTCGTTCTCGGCGTTCTTCTGCTTATAAACGTGTTGCTCAACGTACTTTTGCGGTTACATGTGGATGGAGATATTTTTTTTAAAACATTATGTGGATGCAAATTTTTTTGTATGTGGGGTGAAAAATATTGCTTTTTTACAAAATGATCCGGTACCGTGTGGACATGGCCTGAGCGACTGGAACTCCAACATCATTGTACAATCAGCATTTCTGCATCCATCACACTGTAGATTAGAATCTTTCTCACACCACCCACCTCCTCCTCCCACAACTGTATGTGTTTAGATCAGCCTTACCTTGACCGTACGGCTCCTCCATTGATTATTGCCCATACTTCTTCGCTCAAAAACATAATGCATCACAAAGAGCAAACTGTCTGTGAAGGGCTAAAATAATTGTTTATAATAGACCCTCCACTTGCAATGACAAGAGTGCTATGATGTGTTTTAGGGTGTAGACAAGAGCTAGTGCTTTGTGCTCAGGTAATTTTCTTTCCAGGCGTAAGTGGTCAAGGACTGGCATTTTTAAATGCGTGTGTGTAATGTGGTGTGGGGGAACGGTATTGTTTCAGGAGATACGCCAATGTCCATTTAGAGAGCAGCAACACTCATCTCCCCACTTGAGGAACAATGGAATATACTTCAGAGATGCTGCATATGAAGTATATTTATGAGTGCGCTCGGACAATGGGGTACGGTGTTACACAACACAAGAAATGGGTTTGCCTCTGAGAGAAATGAGGTGGGTCCAGCAGACATCCTTGACATTCACCGATAATTAAAACCTGTTGAAATTGTGAGGAAGCTTTATTCACTGTCGGTGCTTACAGTAGCATGTGACTGCAGAAAGAGCTGCAGCCACCTTCAGTGCAGGAGAAAGTAGGCTGGAGTCATTTTGGAGGGGTAGGTACAGTGAGAGCGATGTATGTTGGCATTTTGTTTGACATAAAATCCTAACAGCGACTGTAAACCAGGAGCTCTGCCAAGGCTCACAGGTGTCATCATGAACTTGGCTTTCCGCCACAGAGAGAAGACCCAGAGGTTTTGAAAGCGCCACCCAGTCGCAAGATGCACCAAAACCTCAGTGGTTGGAGATGAGGAGGAGTCCCAAGAAAAAAAGACAGGATTGATCCCAGCGTGTAGTCGTTCCATTAAATTAATATTTATACGGAGAGACAATGTGTAAAAAAAAAAAAACATACAGCATGCAGAACAAATGCCTTTGGTTAGGTCAGAGTGTCTTCTAATGACCTCATTTTCTAACAACAAACCCTGCAACCAAGCAGGCAAACACAGAGCACAGCGAGACCTCTCCTTTATCCCCCTGACAGGGGAGGGAGGGGAGGATAAAGGGCGGAAAAGAAAGACAAGACCAAGAGGGAATAGGGAAACAAGGAGGAAAAGAAAGAAAGAGCAAGAAGTGAATGAAGAGTTGACTAATAGAGAAAGGCGGGAAGGTGAAGTGGAGAAAGAAAACATGGTGTCAGCAAGGTAAAAGAGCCAAAAGGAGGAAGGCAATCAAACCAGGTACGCACAGCCCTTGTGCGACGGCTCAACCTTGCCAAAGAAAATAGGTTACCTCTGTTTCTACGGGTGCCCAAGGGAGCCACAACCGGGCAGGAGTTGTGCCCCTGTGTCATCCTGTAAACACTTAACCACCAAAACTGCCCTGCAACACTCCTGACAGCCACACCTCTCGTGAAGCAGGACAGCATGTGGTGTAGAATGTGTTTCATGTGTAAACACTGGCAAACTGTACACGGGTGCTTAATGGGGGCTATGTAAGGATTTAAACCAGCAATAAAAAAATTATTAAAAAATATTTGTTGACAGCTCATTATCATGGTGAAAATTATTTGGTGTAAACATGAATAGAATTAAACATTTTAAAATCAAAAGTGTGTTAAAAAAAATACAATACATTGACTTTTTGTCAGTATTAACATGTAAGACCGATAAAAGAACTTGGTCTTTATTAGAACGTATATACAACATCTTGATGAGTAAAAATATTAGTTCTACTTAGAAATCTACCCCAGATAAGGACTTTTGGCTTCTTAAATAATACAAAAAATAATTTCATCAATTTCTTCACATTTCGTGTTTACTGGGACTGCTATCTAATGATGTTGACTCTTGGAAGTGAATTACAAGAAATCTACTAACATGCTTGAAATCAAACCAAAACTCTACATGCAGGGCATCACATGATTGTGTTGTGTTAATGCAGTGACATCAGGTATGAATAACTAAGAGTATCTTTTGAGCTGACCTTGTAATAAATGAGAACCACACCGTCAGTCACAGCCAGAACTGAGAAAATGCATGAAACCAAAGTATCTTTATATGTATGAGAGGTGATTCAATAAAAAACATCTGCCAAACAGAATTTCATTTTTTTTTGTGCGATTGAATACTGAAAAGATCCTGTGTTCATGTGGGGGCTTTAAATGTGCATAGCGTGCTTTTTGTTACCCTAAAAGACTGCTGGCATTTAAAGTGACATAGAGACAGAGAGACAGACGATAAATAATCTCATTCTTGTGCATATGTTTTATTAAATACACATTCTAAAAATATGTAAGGATATTATATGTACATTAATCAAATATACTGTATATATATACCAGAGATCAAAGGAGCAGCAGTATATCTTCCAAATGTGGACATAAAAGTGAAACTGTCCTTACCGAAAATTAAAAAAAAAAAATCTGATTCAAAGTACTGTATCATTTAAAAGAAAAATCGAAATTACAAAATTCACAGAGACCAAAATTGCAATCAGGCATTGAAATACTGCCTAGGTGTATTTCCTCTCAGCACAAAATGAAACAGTGGGAGCAGATTTGACTGCGAACGTTCGCTTCTCTTCTTGACAGTGAGCATAAGTGCATCCACCCGTCCCTCCATCCCTCTCTCCTTCCATCCATCTGAGCATCGCTAAAGCCCATCTTAATCTCCCTCTTCCACAATCACGGAACAAAGAGCAGAGTGCTGGCAGATCCTTGTTTTTCTAACTAATGTCGATTACATATTTGATAAACATGCATTTGCATTAGCATTAGTTGAGGTCAGGATTAGCAGCATTCATCCTCAAACTGTTCTGTCTCCATGCTTCGCCTGTTTGTTGATCTTTTTTCTGGCAGTGATTTTTTTTTTTCTCCTGTTGTTTGTGGCCATCTCAAATCCTAAAGGACACGATTCCACACTAGTGACGGCACAAATATTTGAAAGGGTGATTAAAAATCGTTTGGGAAAACAGATTATTGACTGTATTTTTAATCAATCTGTAAACACAAACAGGCTGCTTTAAGAGGTCAGAAACAGTTAACATTTCATGTTTTAATTTGGGTTTTCCCTCACTTAAAAAGTCTGACAAATATCATGAGTCATCAGTTTGTGTTTCACAGCTCATATTGATCTGATCCCTCAGCTTCAGGGACACTTTATCCCTTGATATGTAACATTTATGCAGAAAATGTTTCTGCAAGTGTAGAGGCACAAAGAATATGTGTAAGTACTTAATAAATGGCTCGTCTCAGCCTATTTCTCATCTCTTTACAAAAGCAATAAAGAATGAAGAATTAGCTCCAGACAGTAGGACTCAAAAGAAAAGTTTTAAGTCTGTGTGTTGACCGCACACAAAGACACTGATCTGCTTAGCAGGCTTAAAACTCTCTGTCTCTGTGTCCATCCTTTATTTCCGTCTTATGTGGGACTCATCCTAAAACCCTCTTCAAACACACACACACACACACACTCTCTCTCTCTGAGACATCTCTAACACTGTGGCCCAGATTGCTGGTGCTGAATGAGGATCTTAAAGACCTCTTTCCATCCACCTATTAAACAGCTTAGAGGCGTATAATTGTCATCCACCCGCTTCTCTCCAAAATGGGTTTGTAAAAGCCACATTGTTCCTCTCTGCCACCAAAGGTCGAGTAATCCTGAGGCTTAAGCAGAAGAAAAATGGTCTGTCTTATTCTGTTTTTCGCCCGCTAATAAGATCCTTCCCTTATGAATCCTTCTGCCTTAATTATTTGACATTAATGCCCATCAGGCTTTTGCTTCTGGTTGTAACCTCTCTGCCAGATGTAAAAGCGTTTGTCTCACATTTCCACCTTCTTATGCATCATATATTTTTCCCCATCTATTTGCTTTCTTTCCAAGGTGGATTTGGGAAATATGTCTTTAAAAAATGGGCAATAATAATTGGTAGTAATTATAGAACATTTAGTAAAGCGCATGGAGAGAACAAAGGGATGAAACGGGGCAGCTGCATTAGTGTCTCGAGTTGAACCTCATTACTTTTATGGAAAACAATGTCAGACAAGAATCAATCAAGGAATCCTGTGGCCGCTACTAATCAGATCTTATTAGTGTCCTTATTGTTCATTCATGGATCACGAATGCAAAAAAGAAATTATTGGTTGACTTTCTCCAGTGGTCTGCCTGTTTTAATTGGAGCAACGACAAAACAACTGCACTGGAAGTTTTGTTATCTGGAAGATAATTTAAGGGCCAGAGTACAAATAAAGTGAAGAGAGGGAAAATGACTCATTCCTTAATTAAAATATTTTGGTCTCATATTAGGGGCCTATTAACCTTATCAATGCAGGCAGGCAGAAACACAAGGACTCTGTTTCTAATGAACCAGGATAGTAAGACAAACTCATCAGGTTGATTAAAGTCTGCAGATGCAGCCCTGATCACTGTGTTTCAATGTGTTTCCTGTGAGGGTATTATTTATTAATCCATAAAAGTACATGTGATCACTGTATTTTTTTCAGTAATGTGTGTTTTTTGGTTCAATAGCTGAAGCAACTTGTCAATTTTAATTACTAAATTGTTGATTTTTCCTGAATGACTCAACAACGATGTCCATAGGACGAAATTTTTTTAGATTTCATTTTCATATAGACAAGTACATCTCCAGCAGTGTTACTGCTGCCACGGGGAACTTAAACCAAATAAAATGATTTGACAGATAAGAATCGTTCAATTAGCTTTCAGTGAAGCCAAGTGATTGGTGGAAATGAATTTGTGGCTCTCCTGCTGGATCTCCGGGTCGAGGATTTGCAAAGAGTGATTGATGTGATTGGTTGCTCGTCTCTCCGAGAGTTGTCCAATTGCTGGCCCATATGGCCCCTTCTGACCCCTCCAGCCTCTTCATACTTCCAACTCCATGGCTCCATTTAGCAAACAGAAGCTGCTAAAGGACTGCTAAGTTGTACTTCAGCGGTCCTCCAGTCCAATCACTCATTTACCTGAAGTGATTTTATCACTCTCCAGAGATAATCATGGAGAGTCCGACACTAAGTGCTGGGTTATTGAACTGACAACCAACAATTAACAAAGTTCCAATCCTTGCCTGTGTTCAGAATCTGCGTTCTAAGCATCTTAATAAGGTATTACTGGGAAGAGTTTGGGACATAAAAATGTGCCTATTTAGATGTGATGTAAATAAATACTGCTGTGTTAAAACTAGACATTAGTCTCTAAGTAATGGATGGTGGATATCCTCTCCAGATGGATTTCTCTCTGTCAAGTAGCTCTAAAAGGTTTTGGGATTTGTGGAGTGGGCATGGCCACTGGTTTTTGCATTTTGGGTCCTGGACTCACAGTGGATGGTCTGAGGGGAGGTTTTAAGAGGGGAATTATGTGGAATGGAGAGGGGGGAATGAAGGCGATTTGTGTGTCTGAGTGTGTATGACAGAGAGAGAGCATGCTTCAGTGTTCCCTGTGGTCAGTGTGCAAAAAAAAACTCACAGAGGGGCCCAAATGCATGGAGCGTTTTGAGAAGGCTGCCTGCATCAGCTTTGCTGAGATCTCCCCTAATCCTTCCCACTTGAACCTTAGTCCACCACAATCTGCGTGCCAACAGATTAACACAATGCGCAAAGATAATTCAGCAGGCCCAGGACTGACAGTGATCTCGCAAATCTCTGAATGGCCAAGGGAGGATACCTCCCCAAAACCGAGATTAAGTCCACAGATCTGAAGCCTTACACCCTCTCAGGACATATATTAGCATTACTGCTGGATGTTTTATTTATATATTTATCTGATTTAGAAACAGATAATGTTCAGCTTGAGTGTCATAAAATCTGCCTTGTGCAGGATGAAGGGATGAGACCATAACCCAGATTGAAGGGAGCAAGAGTGGGAGGTGGAGAGAGAAAGAGGGAGAGTGTTCTGTAATCCATATTATATGCTGCCAAAGGCTGAGGGAGTTGTTTAAGAAGCTCTTTGTTGTAGTCTTTTTGAAAGCATCATCCAGGGATAGGGTGAGGGTGGCCATTCATAATCTATCACAGATTATGAGATTACAATTAAGGGTTTGAGGATGGAAAACTGGAAGATTTTTTTCTACTCTTAAAGACTATAAAATTATAAAATGAAGATGTGAAAAACAGACAGAGAGAGGAAGAGTCTCGATGCAACACTCACATGACAACCGATTCAGTAAAAGCTAAGGTAAATACAGCATTCCGAGTCAGTTAGTGTCATCCAATAGTCTGTCTTTAGTTCTGATTGTTTAATCCTTCTAATAAGCCAACATGTAGGACACACAACTACTGCTTAAGACTGGTGTGAACAAAGATCTGGGGTATGTTGTCCGGGGTAAGTATCTTTGGGCTTTGTTTGCATAAAGACTCATATAGAATCTAAATAGACACCATCAAGTATGAACACCCTCAATTTGTCTCTCCTCTTCCTCAACTCATAACTTCTTTCTTTTTTGGGTAGAGACTGGTGATGGGATGAAGTTGCCAAACTCCTTCCCCATTGTGTTTTTCCCAGTGCGGTGCTGGGATAGTTTGGAGAGCTTGCTGTGTTCCCGCGGCGACAGACTGCGGCCTCTCTCTGCCGCGCTCAAGGGCCCTTGAGGCGACCATTATCTGGACGCCCGCCTCGCTGAGGCATATGGGTAATTACTGAGCTAATAGAGTGATGGAGAGAGAGGCAGAGGCAGGAGCCTAGGCCAATTAGATGATGCATTAGTGCTCTGTCTTTTGTAAGCACCTAATGTGTGGGGAAAGGATGGGGTAGATAGAGAAAACGTGTCATTTCTGAAGGGTCAGGATCCTTGAGCAAATGCAAACAGTCTCTGTCACACACACACATACATGCACACACACACACACGTACATGCGTGTGCGCACACACACACACAATTACATATCAGACTCACATGTTCATAGTAGCTGCACACACACTTGTGTATGCACAAACACACAGAAACACTGAGATTGCATTTGCACAATTGCTCCTACAATGTACCTCCCCATAAACACACACACACGCACACACACACACACACACGAAACCACAAGCACAAACACTGATTGCTGATCAGTATGTGTGTACACTGATTACCGCACTTTGTTTTGCTCTTTTCTCTAAGTGCCTGAAGAGTGTGAAGTTATAATTATTACACACTCTGGCTCTACTCCTGTCTGTGCACACACACACACACACACACACACACACACACACATGCACACACACACACACAGACACACACAGACACACACATAAACACAATAAACACACACACACACACACACACACACACACACCAAATGCAGATGAGTCCAAAATAACGAGGGGACCCTGCCCAGTCTATTGAGGTCTGCTATGAGAATCCACTCCATCAATTACATTAAAGAGGCTGCCTAATGATGGTCACAGCTGTAATCATGCTCAGCTGAAGCATTTTACACCCCACTTCTTTGTTTTTACCTATTATCATCCATCCCACAAAGGAGAGACGTTCTATCTCAAGCATCAGCACTGTTTTGAGTTAAGAATGTGCGTTTTTCACCAGCCAGTTTTGTCAGACTATGAATCAGTGTTTTGGCAGTTGCAGGTGGAGTCATTGAAGTTGGCAAGCAGCAGGAGCAGCGGAAAGTTGTCAAGTTGGTGCTGAGTTTTTCATCTTTCACTTTTATCATTCTCACAGGTTGCAGTGTAAAATAAAAACTGGATAAGCATCAACCTTTAAAGCAACTTTGGATGAAAACCTACAACTGTCCAAAGTTACTGCCTTTATTATAGAGTGTTTGCTGCACTATTGTGTGATGTAAATTAACAGTGAATTCTCGGCAGTAATCTAGAGGGGTGCTCTTGTAAATCTCAACTTTTAACTCTGTCCTCCTGTTATTCTGCTGTGATAAAGGTTATAGTCTGTCCACACATTTCATTACGTTAGTGCAAACATCCACGTCATTAGATTAAAAACTTCTTCTCCCTCGGGAGCCGAATATTTGGAAAAAGCAAACCATTATCCTCTCAAATCTTTTTTTAGTTGCTTTTAAATTGTTAAATTATTCTTATTCAAGGAATTCCATTGATGTCGTTATCATTAATAGAAAAGATAGTTCAGCAGGTCAGTAGGGGCACCTGTTGCTCTAGAAGGGCAGCAGCCATCCACTTGTCACTTCTGCCAAGGTTATGTGATTAGTTCTCTTTGCTTCTTTGTTTTTTTGTTTGTTTTTGTTCATTTTTAATTGGTCCAAATTACACATAAACTAATGTGATATTTTCACCAAAGTTGGACCCTAGCATATCATAGAAGTGTTGATGATAATTTGAAATGGGAATGCTTTGAATTTTTCTTTATCACTGAGATAAGGTTAGGGTAGTAATTTCCTGTCATTTAAAAACATAGTAAGAAACTGTTAAACTACATTAGGAGAAGCTGCTGCCAGTTAATTACTGCAAGTTTGTCACATTTACACTTAAATTATTGCGGTGAGTTATAATCTCAACCTCTCCAACTTTAGTGAATAACAAGGACATGAGGAGTCACTCATAATGAGAACCAGTTTTTCTCAGCACCACAAACATTTTCTCTTAAATCACATGCAAATGGCTCCATGTCATTACCCTAATTATTATTCTACAATATTAGCATGAAAACAATCTTATCTCAGGTTGAACACAGCCAGGATGTTATTGATAAACCAAAGTGTATGATTGATCCTCCAAATCGACTTCATTGTTACATACAACAATAACTCCAAGGACCTTTGCTTTCCTCTCCATGTCGCCTCACCACGCTGTCCGGCCACTTCAATATCATCACCGCAATTACAGACACACACACGAGTGTGTTTTCATATGACACTGAAAGTTGCATGTGGCATTGTTATCCATTCAAGCCCCACAGATAAAGTGTATTAAAAAGTGTATTATTATGCCCAATCAGAAATAGCCACTCTCATTATCAAACAAAGGACTCTATTACTGATATGATCAAAAGGGGAAACCGAGGAGGGGGTCTGTATCTTTCAGTGTTTAAATTACTTTGTTTCACAGACCCTAAGTGGGATGCTGTTGTCGTGATTGGCATATACATTTTTAAATACAGGTCAGCCTCACATCTTTGACCTTGTTGCTACTGAGTGACAATGTGTGAAGTTATTGGGCAATTATTGCAACTGAGCAGCCACTGCTCGCGTATCATGTGGTTTTTGTTTTATGGTGGCTTTGGAAATGCCTTAATTGCACCTAATTCAAGCCCATCTTTGATGAGGAAAGGGAGCCGGATAAACTCAACTGTGCTTGTAGTTTCACAGATGCATTGATCTTTTGAGCAGACGGGAGTCACTCCAAGGGATGTTCAAAGACACTCCCAGACTAAATCGCCATGAGGAGCTTGCTCTAGGGGATCGTGGCTCCGTTAACTCTCAAATGGACGCAGCTGAGGAACAAGAGCCAACAGGAAAATATGTTTTGAAGATCCGAGAAAAAAGTGTAACTGCGACACACAACCGTAGACATTCTTGGAGTATTGTAATTTAGATAGCAGATAACCTCATGATGAGGTCAATTTATAAAATTAGCAGAGAAGTGAGGGTTAAAGATTAGATTTTTGTTTTTCTATTACTGATATTGAGGTTTTCGCTACTGTTTTCCTGTTTTTGTATGCATTCTGCAATTATTTTTCTATATATAAGGTTTTAATTCTTTTGTCGAGTAGGTAATGTTTCTGTGTGTCAAAAACTATTTAACATAGTTTTGTATAACTTGGTAGAAGAGTTGAGCATGTGACAGAGAAGAAACTTTTGACTTAAATATTACCTAAACTACCAGATGGAGTTTGATGAAACTTGGTGGAGAAATTGGAAATGTGACAAAGAAAAACCAGTGAACTTTGGAATTAGTACTGGTGAAGGATCAGAGTCTTGATTTTTTCATCTTTCTGGAATATTACATGATACAGAGCTATTTGGATCATTGTCAAATACATAAAAACTAGTTTACAGATTACAGTAGAACAGGGAGGGATGTGGGGTATCCAATTTTGGGATGGATCCGAATTAAAGGATTGTCAATAAAATCAAGATGCTAATGTGATTCAAATTTCCATATGGTATGTTTTTATGGTCATAATCATTTTGTAAGGGTCAGCTGTGATGATGAGTGTGTGCACAATGGGTAAACTGAACAATGAAAAGGAGGAATCATTTTCTTCATAGCATTACAATGTGAGGCTGATGACTGTGATGAAACTCCTTTGCTACCACTGCGTCAAGTTTGACTTCATGTACTATATATTTATTGGCAGCATGGGTCAGTAACATTTTAACCAGTCCCCTGTGTTTGAAAGATTTACATGCTTTACCTAAGCCTAACATGCTGTGTAAATACCGATCCGCAAACAAAACGGAGGATTTAACCCCCACCCCACCCCCACCCTCGGGATATTCGGTGATACAATTGAGTAACGGACTCTGCCGCAAACAAAACGCATGCTAATGTGTGACCTGGTTCTCGAGTCTCGTCCCCTGCCATAGAGAACCATAGTTCTCAAGTACAGCCAACCTGGTCCTTATTCCATCAATGGGGGGCCCTCCTCTCTCAACATTCAGACACATACCCATCCCTTCATCCTCCAGACAGAGAGCCCTCTCCTCCTGAGCCAACCCCCCCTCCATCCCCACAGTGGCCCCTGACCCATGTAGGACCAGTCTCCATCTCCTCTGGGATGAAGGGCCCTTCAGACGTCTGCTGAGAAAGAGCAGAGGGGTGGGAAACAGAAGGAGAAGACCAGCTTGGAACAGAATGCTGGAGAGAAGAGAGAATATGTTTTTAAAAAGAAGCGACACAGAGATGTGAAAAGAGAAAGATTGAAGGAGGAGGTAGAGGAGATGAATATTGCATCGGGCCCCTGAGGGTTATGGCTGTAATTCATGTTGTGTATTAATGTGTGAAGCGCTGGTATTCTCTGTCATGCTAATCTCAGTGTTTCTTTGTTGTGTTGGCTGGTGTCTACTAGTGTCACATACACTCATCTCTACCCTCTTCTTTTGCTTTCTTCTCTTTATGTGCTCCCTTTCAGAGTGGACGATCAGAGGGGGAAACAGAGGGTAAACACTGCTGTTGTCTAAAAGGATCACATTTGAATAACTAATACATTGTTGGCATTAGCATACATTAATTATTCAGCCCTGCAAAGGTGCTATCCATTTTCCAAATAAGCCTCGGTTGTTCTGTCGATTGCTGTTTACAGAAGGAATGTTACCAGGAATCAGGAGACAACAATGAAAAAGGAAAACTCTTAGGTGGACCTCCACCTGCTGTCATCAGCTCCGTAGACCTCAAGGCTGAATGGTGCACCGTCCGTCCTCGTTTTCCAGTTTATATGTATCAGTCGTGATGCATATAAGTCAAGATGCTATCAGTTTCATCTTGATTACTTTATCAGTTTGAAATCTTGGATGGGGAAGAGAAATTGTGAGATTGAGCCAAGCCAGAATTTCCTGGAGGTAGCGTATCTCTCAAGTCTCAGTTGGTGTGGATGGAGGAGAGGAGAGGGATCTCCTCCTGCATGTTTATCCACAGTAATCAGGAGTCTGTGGAATGGGAGCGAAGGCTTGGCAGTGAGGGGACCCAGCCACATTAGAGAGGAATGAGCAGCAATGTGCCAAGCCTGGCACGCTAACACTTTATACACAGCATCCTTTCTGATTTGGTCAAAACTTTAGGAAAGAGAGAGACTCTTAATCTGGACCAAACTGGACCAATGTTTCAGTTTTGTTGTGTTGTTGTTTTTTTTTTCCTTCTCTCTCCCCATGAACTTTTGAAGCAATGCAATGGGGAACAAAAGAAGCCATTCTGGGTTGACAAAGAGGAGAATAGATGGTATGCGAACGACAAGCCGCCATCTGCTCTGGAGGATGACCAAAATCTTGACACACTTCAGCAATCCCACAATCCCCTGTTCCAGGAGCGTTCCAGGCGCCCCATTCATGCTCTCCCCTCCACTCCCAGAGTCTGTGTGATTTCCCTTTTTTTCTCTCCTCCTCAATTAAGTCATTAATTCCTTTCTTCACCCTCCCCTTAATGACTGCAGAGGCACAAACAAGCCCGGGTTGCTTCCTATTGAGGCCCTGTGATTAGGCATAATTGTCGCAAGGGCCTAAGTATGGGGAAACGGGAATGAGGGAGGAGGGAAGCATTGTTTTTGGAGGTGGTGAAGAGCAGTGTGAGGAAGAAGATTCGCATTAGGTGGGACCCTTCCTCTCTTGACCTTAGTGTCATTAGTGTCAGTGAACATTCACCAGTCATAGACGGAGGCTCGATGACAATGAACTGAAAATCCAGACTTACTTGTATAAGAAAGAGTGAAATGCCATTATTTCACTTAGTAGAAAACAGAGGACTGTATAAATTTCCATGTTAAATAGGAATTCCATTGTCCACCTTCGAATTATTATGACACATCATGTCTTCATGCAAGTTTCAAAATGCCTATGTGTGTGTGGACTGCTTGAGGGGGAAAGATCAGCATAAATGGGGATTATTTGCTTTAAAAATAATCACATGACTTTGAAATTGATAAAAATAGCAAACAAAACATTTGTAAAGTTGTGTGGTTATAAGATCTGTGAGGTGTGTGGTGCTCTGCATGTCTTTCTACGATCCAAACATACTGTTCAACCCCCCCCCCCCCCTCTCAGTTTTTAAACTGGAGCTCCATCCAGTTCAGGATTGGTTGGTGCTAGTCCTGGCTCACCGCTCGCCGCTAACATCTAATGGCTTCTAGCTAGCGGTGTCCACCAAGGATGCCCTCCAAGTCAGAGGGAGTCCAGCATTTCACCCTAAAAATCAGCCGTCTTGTTTGGCTGATTGTGCATTATGTGACCATCTGCAGAAAGAGATGAGCGTGTGTTTGTGTGTGTGTTGTGCTTGCTCAGCGGGGTGGGGCTAGAGTAGATGAGGGATGTGAAGGGAATTAGGCAGTCTTTAATAACACATTTTGGGGATAAAGGCATTTTTGAAATACTCACAGATTGCTCCATTTATAGATGTAGAGAAATAGAAAGAGAGAAAAGGAGGAAAAAAATGGAAAGCGGAACAGAGATGGTAAATCTCTAGATTAGAGATTAGCCATAGTAGCAGATTTAAAGGGTGTCTGGTCCTCAGCCAGCCTGCTCAGGCATCTATCTGGCTTCTGTGGGCTTGCCTTGGCCCTTCTAAGTAGATTGCCCAACCCTTAGTGGGGACACCGTGACACCACGTTGTCTGGGGGTCTCTCTTCTCCTTTGTTGTTGCTCTGATTTCCGACCAGGAGACAAAAGGTTCTGCTAGAGTCAGTCTCAGACGGAGGGTGGAAAGCATTTCGTCGACACGTCCTGGCTGCAGTTCCAGAATATTTGGGTCCATTGACATGTTTTCTCTCCACAAAATAAAACTCCAAAGCCCCGGTGCTCATGTTCAGATCAGAGAAGCAGTTAAGTGCCACCACCACCGGCTCAGTTTGACTCGATTCGGGATGGTTGGGGAGTGAAGAAGGGCAGGACAGACATATTTACTCCATTTTAACGTGTCATTTTGAAAAATTGTGTTTGCCTGATGATATGAGTGATGTTCCTCTTGCCCGAATGATTATCTTTGATGTTTTTAGGCCCTGTAAGCACCTCATATCGGGAAATAATTCCTGTTTTTATATGGGTGTAAGTAATCTGCTGTAATCATCACAGTCACCCAAACACACTTACATATCTATGCATACGAAAAGCAGTGGGTCAAAAAACGATACACGCTGGTGTTGTAAATCTCATTGAGGCTAAGCTTTAGGGGTTGGACACATGGGGTGCTCCAAAGGTAACAGCTTAAATATGATCTGTGGGAACTTTTTACGCCTCAGTCATTTAACCCCTTTATATCTTTTTAATCGGTTTTAAAATATATTTAAACAGACATTTTGGGCATCTGTTTACTTCCCAAATCTCTTGAGCGTACAAGCTCATTGTCAACAGCTGGACACAACTGCAAGTGCACTGATCCACAGACCTAATTTAAATAGAAACCCCCTATTTTAAAGTGATCTGCTGTGCATCGTTTTGTGGATAAAATGTGTTTAATGATAATCAAACTTTTGTGGAGAAAATATATCTAATAACTCCAAAAATTACCCCTGGAAAAAGACAGTGTATGTGACAGAACCTTAAACAAAGACTGAGCTGCTGCATCTTGCCCAGAGTTATTCTCCTGTAAGCTGCTTACAACCCAGTTGTGGCCTGATACAGAGATGAAATCTTGAAGAGGCGTGTCTCTGGACCCAGGAAGCGGTGGCCACTGATTGAAGAATAGAGCTCTTGGATGGAGGATGTGATCTGGGGGTATCACACACACCCAAAAGACGTTGGGACACAATGAAAAATCAAAGCTCTTTCTCTTTCCGTCCATCTGCCCGCCATGGAGCGTGCTCAGTGTGTGCCACTTGGCTTAATTCTGTCCCATCAGCTACCACAAAAGCCCCCCCATCCAATCGCAGAGATCAGATGTGGGCCAAGACCATGAGACTGAGAGCCAAGGAACAGACTAGAATCAACAGCCCATTCTCCCAAGATCATACAGTACATTCACTGGAAGCAAGACAGTAAGGCGTGCAGGGGGGGGAGTGGGGTGGATGGAAACGTGAACATTTCCATCTCGATTCTAACCCTCTTCCTAAGTTTAACTAACTCCCGCTCTGCCTCCAGGAACGGATGAAGAGAGATAGAAGTCAAGCAAAAAATGAGAGAGGAAAAGCTACCATATGTTAGAGCTGGTACGCCATTAAAAAACAGGCCAGGAGATCAGGGGAGAAAGATGAGGGCAGAAAAAGGCTTTTCTCAGATACCACACATTCTCTCTTTCTCTCTCTCTCCCCCAGCCTCTCTAACTCACTGACTGCTAATTGTGTGAGAGCAGGTCATCAGTTGCAGTGCATTAGAATAATGGAAATAGATGGCAGAGACCTACGGATGGCAACACAGGCCATCCTCCCTATTTGCATGGCTGTGTGCTCGGGGACAATTATGTCATTTTCACAAACGTGTGTGTGTGTGTGTATGTGTGTTGTGGTCATAGGTGGACAAGTTTCAAAGTGCCAAGACAATCTGAATTCACACTCTTTCTCTTTCTCTGTTGCTTTTAAAATCACTCTGATGCTTTCCCTCTGTCCCAGCAGTTTTGTTTTTTTTTCTAAAGGCTTAATATTTGAATAATTTTTCAGTGTTCACTCTAAAACTTTCACATTTTTGTTGTAGTGATTCTTCTGGTTACTTCAAAAGGTCACAATCCCGCCCAACACGAAGCTTTTGGCCATTTTAATGAAACACTGACGTATTTGAAGTTGGGAGGCAGCTAAATGAGCTACCATGTAGAATGTTAGCAGGGCAAAATGTTTGTTTCTAATAAACCACAACGTGACATTTTAACCAATCAAATTTAACCAAAGAACTTTGAGATCCTGGTTGGTGAACTTTGTAACCTTTGTACAAACCAGGATAGCTGATGTTATGTTGAGCTAACAAGCTGCTGTCCTTTCGTTTGCTATGCAGATGTGAGTTGATCTTCTCATCTAATTCTAAATAAGAAATGCACACTGTCCAAAAAAAGACCCGACAAACTTTCCTGCTAATTTTTTCTGGAAAAAACAAAGCTTATGTCAAGTCTTTAAGTCTAGAGTTTTCCAAACCGCTGTCAACTGAACCCAGAAGCAGGGGTGCAGGGGGAATTCCCATTTTACACCCATGGCCAGTGACCCGCCAGGCTATATGGAGACCCAGACAAGCTCCTTCCTCTATGTCCAGGATGCTGGTGAAAAGTCCCCGAGAAAGGCTGAAAGAAAACAGTCCAACTCATCAGTGACACCAGCGACTTGTCTTCCTCCTGTTGCTTCTCCACCCATGAAATGAGCGAAGCCTTTTAACCACGGCGGGACCTCTTCAGGGACCCCAGACTTAAGAAAACAGAGCAAAAAGAATAGAGCGCTGACCTTTGCCTGAAACAAGTGTCCTGTGCTGTAAACGACTGACACTTCCTGTACTCATCAAGAAGGGAAGCGAGGACCACCTGCTAACTATGCGCCGCCACCTCTTGCATGGCGGATGCTTTCCTACGTAGATTTGTCGCCATTCAACAACCTTTTGAAATCCCCAGCCAGCCACACACGCTTCAGTCTTCTTTCAAAACACCCTGGAACATACAAAGATTATGTTTGGATGGCGGCAGCCGTATCACAGCGCCATCTGAATTTAAGAAATTAGTATTGATATGAAAAATCTGAGCATTTATGAGCACGGACAACAAGAGGCCATTAAATCCATCAGCAGAGTCTTCAGGCTGTTCCAGTAGCGTCAGAGATGTTGGACAACATGCATTTATCTCACTAGCAGCAGGCATTGTGGAGAAAAGGTGCGAGGTCCTTTTTTTTCTGTGAAACCTCTTAGCGTCCCATAATCAGGAGTGATAATGTGTCTCATTCTATGCTAATGTGTGTGTTTTACAGCAATCAGGCGACAGGTGATGATAGGACGCGCTGAGAGATGTTCTGCTGTGTGCATGTGCAGCGGGTGTATGTGTGTGAGCGCAGAAGTGTGGACGCAAGGCACCATTAGTGACTTCCCAGGTCCTCTTCAGGAATACAATGGGCGGTGAAATTGCTTTAATGGAAAAAGGCTAATGTGAGACGCACACACACACACACACATGTACACATACACACACACACATGAAAACACCACCTTAGCAAATCACTCAAGCTGGTGAGAGTTAGAAAAAGGGAGGATATTATCACTTACACTTGAAAAAAATAGAGAGGGAGGAGAGAAAATAGACAGTGAGGAGAGAGTTGATGTGGCTCTTCTTCCACTTACTTCATGCTTCCACCCACTAGAGTCAGTAGTTTTCCCAAACAGAGGCACAGATTCTCAAGTAATGATAACCTGCCCACCATCCTTAAAACATGCACGTGTGCTTAGTGCACTGGGCCATGAACGGAAAAACAGATGAAATGTAAGTCATCCTCCATCTGCTGCCAATTTGTGTGATCATTTTGTATGTACGTTTTCCCCTCTATAAGAAAATATTTAATTTTGTCGAGAGAAACTTCTGGAGATTTTGTATCTAAAATGAAGAGACAAGTTAAAAAACTATATTGTACTAGCGGGAACCCGTAGAAATTCCATGATGAAAACAATTATATCAGACTTCGTTTGTTTTCTTTTTTTCTTCGCCGTCACAAGAAAACAAACCGCTGTGTCCGACGAAGCCGTAACGGCTCCATGTGTGTGTGGGACAAACGTACGCGAAGAGAGTGGCCACTACGGCACTACCGTCCGGCCATCCGGGTAGACGCCGGCTTTGTGAGTTTGATCCTGGTGAATAAAGCATCAGGGTTCCCCACACGACAACGTCAGGTCCGTCACAATCAAAGAATACAAACCACTATGTTTGACGAAGCCAAAACGGCTCCGTAAGTGAGAGACATGGACAAATGTGAAGACCGGAGCTGACTCGGCTAACGTGAAGCGTGACAGCATGAGGTTTTCAAGTGAGCTTATTCAAATATATAGGTGGGGATGTATAATAAATGTCAGCAAAGATTAGTTTTAGGTCCTAACTGTGGGTCAAGAGCATAAAAGGCAAGTTAAAGCCACTCATGAAGCTGGTGGACTCATAAACACTATTATGGTATTCCTTTCAATGACTTTCAGGCTGTCAGACCTTCCTTACGGTTTCACATATACAGTATCTTACTTTATTGAATACTACCCCCCACCCCCATCCCCACTCCCATAATGATATTCTGCCAATTCACTAGTCTGAACTCACTTCATGTGTAATCAAACAAAGACAACTGATGCTCATTAGCATGACTTAAACAAACAGCTCACGCTCTCTTTCTCTGAGAGACAGGTACACACACACACACACACACACACACACACACACACACACACACACACACACACACACACACACATCTGCTCTGCTCATAAGACGAGGCACGTCCCTCCTTTGCTTCTAAACGGTCTCATCTGTGCCCTGCTGAAGGCTGGCATGGCCTGCAGCATCTGTTTGACTGCAGGCCATGCCATAAGGTGCCAGGGCTCCAAGGATCCTCACACCACCCTTCACCCCCTCTCAGCCCTCATCCTCAAACACTTCCCCCTGCGCTGCCTCAGACAACATGATGTCACGGAGTCCTGTTAACTCTGCCACTTCCCAAACCTCGCCTGACATCTTCCTCCTCGCTCAGCGGAGGTCAGCGCCACTTCTTTAAAGTCACCTGGTTTCCTGTCCCTCACTCATTTCCTTTCTACCCTCGCACCCCTCCATCCTCCACTTGTTTCTGTCTCATACCCCCTGTCAGGATGTGTGAGATGTCATCCACCTCCTTAATCTACTTTTTACCCCAGCCACCCCCTCTCTGAACCTCCCCTTTGCATCCCCCCCCCTACCCCTCAGGGGGCGAGCGAAACGTCGTCTGGCTGGGACTCTGACTT